>CAWKZR010000017.1:275000-464851 GCA_963854355.1 Epinotia brunnichana
TGCCATAGGTCTCGTGGTAACAGATATCCCTGTCTACATCAAAGTCGTAAGTCAAGGATAGGGTAGGCACTAAGGGACTTAGGATGATAGGCTCCCTTGCATAACTTTTTAATTTAATCGTATGGCATACATTATTTGGCCTTTGAGTTTGTAATTTTTTAGTACCACCCAGGGGACACGTGCAGGGTGTGGTAGGTAGCTCCTGCGGACGCAAGTGACAGTTGTCCCCCCTTTGTCAAGTGAGTGGGCAACTCGACTGTTTGAGGTTCTTAAGCCGCCCGAAGGCCTCTAACTCGGCTTAACGACTACTGTCATAGACAGCAGCCGGGATGAACTGCTTAGCGTGCCTTCCAAAGCACGGAAGCGCTCATTTATAGTAACCACTCAAACAGGCGGTCACCCATCCGAAGACTGACCGCTGCCATCGTTGCTTAACCTGCGTTTTCGGTTCCGACTCGCAGGCGCCGCTGGGCTATGAACGCTTGACGCAGTCTGTGCAGCCGCACGCTGGATACTTAATAGAATCCCGATTATACCGAACCTAATTACATTTACTACTAAACCCGAACCTCTAAGGGAAGTTACCTTTACTTTCATACTTTCAATTACTATCCACCCCAACCTGGGGTACATTATCCAGTTTGTGACTGTGCAGTAATTAATTTCATAGGGACAGGGATTCTTGTAAATTGACAGGTAACTTATACTGTAATCTTAAATGAATCTGAACCATTACAATTAGTATAGATTACAGTAGTATTCTTCAACTCCCTTTTATTTTCAGAGCGGATCGCAGAGTGACTTGAAATACTAGGGTTACTTATACTTCAATTTGTATATAGATGAGTTGATTGGAGAGCTGAGCAGCATGCATGTCGGATGCCATATTGACAATGTCTGCGTAAACAACATTAGCTATGCTGATGACATGGTGCTGCTTGGTCCCTCAATCAACTCCATAAGGCAACTGATTGCAAGGTGTGAGAGCTACGCTGAACGACATGGTCTTAGGTACAATTCAAATAAAAGTGAGATGGTGATCTTTAAAGCCCGTAAGTATAATCCGCAAAGTGTACCTCCGGTCATGTTGAACGGTGAGGCCCTAAAAGTATCCAGTAAGTTTAAATATCTGGGTCATATAGTAACCGAGAATATGAATGATGACCTGGATATCGAAAGGGAGAGAAGAGCCTTAGCAATCAGGGGCAACATGCTCATCCGTAGATTTGCACGGTGTACAAGGGAAGTCAAGCTGACACTCTTTAAAGCCTATTGTACGTCTTTTTACACGTGCAGTCTATGGATGAGGCATACAAAGCGAGCCTACAATGCGTTACGTGTGCAATTCAACAATATCTTCAGGATGCTGTTCAAGCTGCCTCGTCACTGCAGTGCGTCAGGCATGTTTGCCGAAGCGCACACTGATGGCTTCCATGCCATCATACGCAAGAGGGTCGCCTCGCTGCTGAGACGAGTGCGAGGAAGTGAGAACAGCATTCTGAGGATATTGGAAGGACGTTGGGATTGCCCTATGTTAGGGCACTGGGTTGGCATTGTGACGGGGAGGGTAAAATAACTCTGAGTTTTGCCCTGAACGACACAGTGCCTCTCAGCGTACAAATTATACTTTTCTTTTCTTTTCTGTTTTGCCTACTAACATTTAGCTTTAAAAAAAAATTATGTACTAACAAACTTATGGATTCTATGAGTCTGAAATAAATGATTTTTATTTTATTTATTTATTATATCGGTATAGGTACGCATTTGTTAACTTGTTAAGTTATAACTTGCACTATTTGTGAGGGGTCGCAGGTCTGGGTTACTTAAGACTATCGGAAACTACAGTATGGGGTTGTTTGAGAAAGGAGTTACAAGCTGACTGAAAATGTAGCTAATTAGGGTTCCGTATCATGCACTACGAAACAAACACCTCTTTACTTTAGGTGTTACAGACAGTCCTCTCTGCAGAGCCTGCATGGAAGAGGACGAGACAGCCACCCACGTCATCCTGATATGTCCTGGAGTGGCGGAATACAGGGCAAAACACCTCGGAACACCGGGGTCACTACCGGAGGCCGTCGGCAACATAAAGGGTCTGCTAGGCTTCCTGGTGGAACTGGGTTGGCACGAATAACAGTAGTGCCAAAACCCCTACGCAAAATAGGCGCATTTATGACGTCGAGTTGCGGAAACCCAGCCCGCGTACAACCTATAACCTATAGGGTTCCGTACTCAAATAGTAAAACGGGACCTATTACGACTTCGCTGTCCGTCCGTCCGTCTGTCTGTCATCAGGCTGTATCTCAAGAACCGTGATAGCTAGAGAGTTGAAATTTTCACATATTATGTGTTTCTGTTGCCGCTATAACAACAAATACTAAAAACAAAATAAAATTAATATTTTTATTGATAATGGTACGGAACCCTTCGTGCGCGAGTCCGACTCGCACTTGGCCGGTCTTTTTTTATCATGATGTGTCCTATTTTTAATGTATTTTAATTATTTGACTGACTGTGTTATGTTATGTAGTATTAGGATTTTTTTTGTTCGTTTTAGTCTTAACTCACTAAAGTAAGTTCCTTTGGCCTATCATCCGTTTCGATTTACTGTCATTCATTCAGCACAAATGGAAAATTGACAACTCGAAATTATTGATCGAATCTTTGAAAATCCTCGACATGGAGAACTATCCAGCCTGAATAATGCTAAAATATGTTATTATGTCCTAAAGTAAAATTGACCTAACTACATAATATAATAAAGGTCGAAAGAAATACGTCCGTATGGAATTATTTCTTTGCAATCCAAAAATATGGTCAATCATTGGAATTTATACGTCATATATATATGAATTTTGTTCAAAATTTACGGTTTTCATATGAAGTTTTGATATTAATTTAAATTAGACCACATTCACTTTGCACGTATACATATTTGCATATGAACTATGAACCTATTTTCATAGTGGACAAAATTCCATTTGGGCTAGATTCATTATGAACAAGCAAAGAATTGGTCATAAAAAATTATAGACTCAATTAAATTTTAACCATATTCACTTTTGGTGGTAGGTATGTATTACTTTTGGTCGAATGGACGAATTTCCATTTGTGCCGAACGACAGTAAATCTCCGTTTACTGCGTGACGTTGGACACACATGAATGTAAATGTGTGTACTACTGTAATTTATAATCTATTTTGTGTAGGTACCTACATATGCTTAAAGTGTTAAGCACCTTGTGGTGCTTACCTACCGATATAAACGTTTTGTAAAATTAGTTAAGTTTCTCATAAGTGAAATGTATAATTTCTTAGAGAAATAAAGTTCTTTAAACCTAAACTCATTACATAGGGCTCCACGAGCACGGTGGTCTCCCAGGCCAGCCGCTGTTCCTGCTCGATGTTGTACCCGATGTAGCACAGCTTTTCCATACTGACCGATCTAAATGTGCCACCCTGTATACTATGTAAACTCATTACATAGGGCTCCACGAGCACGGTGGTCTCCCAGGCCAGCCGCTGTTCCTGCTCGATGTTGTACCCGATGTAGCACAGCTTTTCCATACTGACCGATCTAAATGTAAATGTGCCACCCTGTATACTATGTAAACTCATTACATAGGGCTCCACGAGCACGGTGGCCTCCCAGGCCAGGGCTGACCACGTCTCGGCTGCAGAGGATATGGAAAGCGGCGCACCGTAATACCGGCATTCCTCTTCCTCTGCGGTCCCACCAATGCCGCTTCAGCGGAACGGCCCCGCCAAGTTCGCAGGGGGTAGGGAGAGTGGCGCACCGTTATACCAACACGCCTCTCCCCCTGCGATCCCACCTCGGCCGCAGAAGATAGCGCGCGAGAACTTCTTCTGCGGTCCCTCCCCAACGCATCCTAAGCGGGCTTAAGCAAGCCCGCTAGGAGCGCCCTCCTCGGGCCAGCCGGCAGCCCAAACAGGCCCTGGGTGCCTCTTAGCTTCGCCGTGGGTGACCAGTCCACGGTTACTAAGCCCCCCGCCCCGACAAGGCGAGCACCCTCGGAGAGGAACTTGCTACAAGCCTATTATAACTAAAATGTCGTAAAAAAATAGTTTGTCCTTATCTATCACTTTGGCATTTGTGTTCGTAAGAAAGGGACAAAGCCCTTTTTATTTAGCAGAGGCATTTTAAGTTTTATGAATAAAGGTGTAAAGGAATAAAACAAACAACATTTTTTTTTTGATAATTTTACTTGAAACCCTACTACTTATATTTTTCTATTGACCCGCTTTGGTTATTATTGACCCCTACAGCCGTGTCTATAAGCCCCACAGGCGTGTCTGGACACCCCATACGGAGCATCGATTGATCCCTACATGTTATGTCTATAGACCCCTTTTGACGATGCCTATGGACAAGTTATTGCTCTTTTACATTTATTTATGTAAAAAAAAACTATTTTGTTAGATTATTTCGACATATTTAGATACCAAGTTACTAAATAAACACGCAACAACACAATAATTACTTATCGTTAAATTTACTGCTATAACCTTGCTATAACAATGTTAGGCGTTATTTCTTATACCAGTTATGTAGGTACTTTGGTGACGGCTCACTTCAGAGTTCAGACTAAATTATTTACTATTTGTGAACATCTTAATGCGCTCCAAATGATACCATTCTAAAGAACTAGGTTTTGCTCGCTACTCAGTCCGTGTCTTACAACGTCTACCCTTATCCCCTGTAGAAAAGTTCAAAATCGATATCTGAGGGTTCGCGGGGCCTCTTAATATGAATCCGAGCTTGGATTGTAAAAAAGTAGCCGCCATCTTGAAATTCTTGAAAAACAGTCCGATTTGGTTCAAAATCGATATCTGAGGGTCCGACGGGCCCCAGTGCGATAAAACTTGAAGTATAGTATACGTAGAGAGGTGGCACTGGACTGGCAACAGCTCTTGCGACTCCACTCTGGACAGCCAGTTAAGGCGAGCTAGAGGAGGGGGGCCTGTCCAACCATCCACCCGATCGGCTCAGCCTGACCACAGGACACCCCCAGGAGCACTCAGGTACGTAGGGTCGCTACTCCCTAACAGCCCGCCACAAGCTGCCTTACCTTGACTGATTGCACCAGAAATCTGGTGGGCGATGGGGCCGTCACATCCCTCCGCCAATTTATTATTATTATTATTAAGCCTTTATATTCCATATTACATTTGCAGTTGAAGTTATATTTTAATAGTTTTATATCTGCTGAATATGGATCCCTCTTTGGGTGAAGGCCTCCTCCAAACTTGTCCACTCCTCTCTTTGTCTTCCTATCTCTGTCCAATGTTTGCCAGCTGTCTGGATGATATCATCAACCCATCGCTTGTAAGGTCTGCCAACATTTCGTTTACCGGATGGCCCTTGCCATGCTTGCTTGATCTTCCATCTGTCATTCGTGTGAAGTGACCTGGTGAAGGTCGCGGGAGTTCGCTGGATGTGGGTGGCGGCCTATGTCCAGATGTGGACGTCTTCCGGCTCATAATGATGATGATGAAGATGATGATCATGGTATTGATGATGATGATATTTATAAATATACTAGCGGACCCGGCAGACGTCGTTGTGCTCAGAAACGCAGCGCCACATCTTATTTTAATTTCCTTAGAAACCGTCCGTCGAAATCAAAAAGGTTTGTTTTTTTGTGAATGCCCGTGCCGTCGGAACAGCAAAAACAATAGTAGACCTATACAGCCACACTGCCATTGTGTTGATTCTAGAAGCTTATAGATTAATGGGTATTTTTGATTAATACAATATATATATAAATCTATTTAATAACGTTATATGTCATATATAAACAATTAAAAATAGGTTTTCAATATAACCGCTACTAAAACGCGTCCCAGAAATGGTCCACACACAAACATTATTAAAATCAGTCAATAGCTCCCGCCCAAATAAACGCTTTTAAAATGGCTTCTGACGGATTTGGAAATTTTTGACTTCCATTTCGTTTCCTGAGCGTTTAACTCGGGGACATGCACTCATTTCAGTCAGCCTCAAACTATCTCCATCTCGTTTGTTATTTATTGCTTGCACTCACACAAGAAAACCACTCGCACGTAATGTTGGCTGTAAGACGTACAGTATTGTGCCTAAACATAAAAGCTGTACATTAAAAAAAAAGTAAAACATATTATAAGAAGAAAATGCAAAGCGCGGCAACCATTGTCTATTATACGCAGTTTTGTCACATGCAATCAAGTTTATTAGTATATTTTTAATGATTAAAAATGCGTATATATATTTTTTTTATGTAAGTGATCTTTGTACTTATTAGTACAAAGCAATCTCAAATGTTCATCGTTAGGTACACCACTTTTCGTAATAAACCTTCTTGTGTGCAACAAGCCCTCTAAAGTTCCAGTGCACAGTCTATTTCTCTGGCATGTTTCATGTTATTTATTGAGGAAACAGCCTCTCAACTCCACATTGGCATTGGGAGAATTGTTTACAATCGTAATTTTTTGAAAAATAGGTAGATTTGAGATCGAGGGTGGTAGATAGGTAGAACGGAGGCAAAAAAGGTAGATCTACCAAGAAATTGGTAGATGTGTGACAAGTTGACAACACTGATTATACGTTTGGAAATAGCATAAAATATGTACTTACATCAAAAGATGAGACCGACAGTGGTAGAAGCGAGGTAGAAGCTCTGCTGTCTACACGGCCCATGGACATAGGAAAACCTATGGACAGGGTGTATTTTTCAAATATCATTTGTTTAGACATAAAATTCCCAAAAATAACTCTGTCTCATTTTAATCAAGCACCATTTGGCTACCAAAAAAGAGATGGTAGTATAACAGTCAGAACCGAAAGTTGATGATCAAATGTCAAGTGTGGCCTAAAATCGCCATTTTACGCGCCACGATATGTTAGTTCCCGTCAGTTTTGTGGGTACATCATATGTCAACGACTGATGTAAACATACCAAAATAATAAAATAACTATTAATTGAAAATTATAAACTGCATAAAACCCAAAGGGCACAATTAGTGGAATGTGGTGACCATGCCCAGGTGCAGCATAATCGGATGTGGCTTAAGAAAAGGCCCAAATCAGGAAAGTTTATCCTTGCACCGGTATGTAATGTATTTTTATTGAAATATTGGATAGTTTAAGCATTATCGAGAGCTGAGCATTTGCATTATGTTGTAATGAGTACACAGATTAAGATTCGTTATGCGTTGTAATATGATTTAGCTTTATTTACGATATTTTTGTACTTAAAGTTACGTTTGAATGGCAGTTAGGGTTGTTCTTGAAAATATCGATACTAAATGGCGATGACGTCATTCGCATTATCGAATTTTGTATTTCTATAACCAGTGAGATCTCGAGACAGTATCTTGTATTTAAAAAAACCTGAAAAACCGTCTGGGTTGTCAAGATTGGTAAAATTTTATAGTAGGCAGGTAGTAACTTTGGAACTAAACAGGCTTCATTGATCGCTAATATAGCTATTTATAAAGGTTATCAAGAAGCGATTGTGCTAAGAAAAAAAGGTTGGAGGCAATTGGACCTTAAAATATAAGGCAGAATATAAAAGAAATATACCTACATTTGCTCTCTACATTTTGGTCAGAAATGCTTCAACAAGACCCTAAATGTTATTAGAATACGAGATGGTGCACTGCCATCAAAATATATACATATTGGTATCTTGTCGTTTTTTTGAGTAGTTAACTTTGTATTTGTAGGGTATACTGACACTATACAATTACTTTACGTTTGTTTGCCTGCCTGTCAGTCTGTAGTGTAGGTATCACAGAAGCTGGATTGGAAATTATTAGAAATTTATTTAGATGAAGACACTGTTTGCTGCTTAGAAAAAATTACTGAGCCATTCTTTTTTTGCCCATGTTTGATGCCATAGAAAAATGAAAGAAGAAAGAAAATACATTTACGTCATACCTGGCCATAAAGTAGGAATTACCGCACGCTATGCGTGCAGAAAACCCCACTTCCTGGCCAGATAGAGACGTAAAATTTTTTACTCACCACGGGCGGTAATAAAGAAAGCCTCAGAGCGCATATTTATCGCCCTTGCCTTCGGCTCGGGCGTCAAATACCTGCGATCTGAGACAGCTAAGAATTATTTTTCTAGTAACTTAAATCATGAAATTCCGCTAAGTAATGCCTGTTACAACAGTTATTGTAAAAATACAGTGTCATTTAGATCATCTTAAATAATGTACCTACTTAATAACTTAATAATACTTAATTACAGGAAACCAGTACGTTCTGAGATCTGTCTACTCGTATATTATCGATAAACATGTTCCCTGTTTTATCGATAGCAGAACAGCACGACATCCGCCATGTTATGCGCCAATATGACAGTATACTTGGCACGCTCATTTTGTTGATACTTCACGTCCTTTAGTTTCTTTGGTCACTGACACGGCCAAAGAGAATATAAATATAACCACTACTAAAAGACGGGACTTCGAACTAGGTTTTGGATGACAGTGACATTGTAATTTGATTTTGACATGACAACTCATTCATACTTTAGCTAATTTGAAATACCACAATACAAATAAAAATAAACGCCTAATGCGGAAGTAGACTTACCATCCTAACGAACGAGGATGATAGTAGGGTTGTAGTACTTAACGTTGTCGATAGCGATAATATCAGAACCCAACGTTATCGTCGCCCTTATATGTCGCCCCCGTCGCACCGGCTTGGAGCAGCGCTAGCATGTTCACAACAGACATTGGTGACACCACGACGTTTGATTGGTTTCCTCTGGCGCTCTGGAACATGGACGTCAATAAACTCAATATATTTTCTTAACTTACGGACCAACCAATATGACAATGAAATTAAATTAAATCAATTTGTCATTCGCAGTTGTTTCATTATATTGCTATGGTAATATGATTGGGATTATGGTTATTTATATATTTATTTGTCATCGTAATGATAAATTCTTCAACGAAAATACATGCATTTCTCAAGGAAAAACCCTAACAATGCTTACCTTCATCATAATAAGTTTATGTCAAAAATTTCATTTTTGGTATCCACAAGCTTTTATTGCCGACTGTACGTCTCTGTATTCCGTCATCCACTACTCATTGAGACGATTCTAACGAGCCCAAACTCAACGGGGTTACGTCGGTTAAGTACTGAATTCCCATTACCACCTTCTGTCTCCATCATCAGATCAGCTCGACGGTACCATAATATTGAATTTTCATCCAAATTATACTACTTACTACCGAAAATTTCAGCTCAATCGAATAACGGCAAGTGACTGAAAAATTGATTGCAAATTTTGACGGACAACTTACATACTTACATATTAGTGTGTGTTGTTACTTGTTAGGGGATTCCGTCGAACAAATACTTCACTTCCGGATACTGGCACCATATAAGTATGTTGTTAGGCATCTCCCCTGGATTCCAAAACTGCTGGGAGACAGTCTCTAAGGAGTCTGTCTCCCCTGTAATGATGTCATCAAAAACGCCGCGGCCGCGCTTGGAAAAGTTTAAATTACACCCAAACCATGAAACGTTCATACACCTGTGGGGTACCAAATGAAAGCTAAATAAATTGTCAATAGTTCATTAATACTGTATTTCAATATTAAGTACTATTAGCAAAAGTATAAAAAAATCAAAGAAAAATCTAATAAGGACTTTCAGACTTTGCGGCAAAACTCTTTTCTATACACAAAGAAAAGATCTTTTCTATACACAAATGATATCTAGTATTTCAGCTTTACATTTTAGTTTTTTATTTTAAGACAAGAGCAAAATTGGGAAAATTGTGCTCAAAAAACCAACAACGCAAAGCGAGTTTTCCCTACAAGATTAATTTTATCGAAATTACTATTCTCTAAAGTGTCTAGTTCATCAGTAATGACATAATCTTCATTGTCGCGGAGGCTTTTTGAAAAGAGGGAATTTTACCTGAACCATGTAATAAAAAACGTGTGTTAAGTACAGTATATCATGTAAAAGCTAAACCAATACAATATGCTATAATTCTTGCCAACAATAGGATTCCATATACCCATACATTTAAGAGGTATTTGCAAAATAGTAGAGAAGAAAAGTAAAAGCCCCCCGCTTCTGCTTCTTGAAAAATCTAAATTAAACCCAAACTATGTACTTTCTGAATGCAAATGTGATATCACATGAAAGCTAGTTAGTTAGTTATACTGGACGTTTTGAAGACCCTACAGATCCCAACTCAAATTATAGATACCCTCCAAATATATAGCCACAATTTTAAATACATGCCGCATAACCAGAAAGTTTTTAACATCATCGACCATATCTGAAAGTAGTGTTTAAGTAAATGTAAGTATAAGTAGGCATGTGTTTCGTAAGTAAGTGTACCTAGTAGATAAATTCACCAATTTTTGTTATGCTTGGCTATGGCCCACATTTCAAAGTAATAACCACCTGTTTAGGTTCTATATGTGTATGATTAAAACCATATTTTTGCAAATGTATTATTTATATCTATTTTCACATTTTTATACAGAGTTACATTTTTATAGGTCAAAAGATGAAGAAAAAGGAATTGGAATGACATTAGTGCGTGTTGCCAGTATAATACGGTCATAGCTAGTCTATGAGGACACTAAAGCATGTTTTACACGGTCTGGATAATATTTAAGGGTGTTTCACACATAAACTGGGGGGCCGCAAATGCCCATTATACATTTGAATGCAACTAATGAATAACTATGGTATCAGTCTTATACATGAACAAATATCAAACTATGCTAGGTAAACTGAAGGTGCGTTACTATGGCCAGATATTTTTAAAGTTAAGTATGGCACAGTACAATAAGTAAAGCATCAACTTATACTAATGCAACTAGAGGAAGCTTAAAAAGAAACAAATGTATCCTCTGAGATCACAATACAATATGACAACTAACTTAAAACAAACAATACTTTGGATAGTTACTTAGGATAAACTAGCTTCTCTGGTTGCTATCACATGACAATAATATCACAAACAGAACATTATAAAGATTTCCATATTTTTATATCAATTAGATTTCTACCGGTAATACAACAATTTTTGAAATGGCTCGTGAATGCAATTTTTTATCTGAGGTTTGTACCTCCACGACCCTCACATTACCATCATTACCATAGAAAAGTTTACTTATTCTACCTAAAGGCCAGGTCAACGGAGCTGTGTTTGGCACTTGCAACAATACTACCATGCCTGTCTTTAAATTAGGAACTTCTTTTTGCCACTTAGTTCTGTGGTTCAATAGAGATAAATATTCTTTGGACCACACCTTCCAAAAAATGCTGCCGTATTTGTTCGCAGCACCTCCAAAAACGCAACCGGTTGCTAGGTACATCGGTAAGGTCAGGCTGAGGAGCAGATGTAAGCTCAGATCCCACCAAGAAGTGCGACGGGGTCAAGTATGAAAAATCAGTGGTGTCATGAGAGAGCGGAGTAAGCGGTCGCGAGTTGAGAATTGCCTCAATTTCAATAATTATTGTATTAAACTGTTCATATGTAAAAATTCGATTTGAAGCAATTCTTTTAAAATGGTACTTAGCAGACTTTACTGCGGCTTCCCATATACCTCCATGGTTGGGGCTGTACTTGGGTATGAAATGAAATTGTATTCCCCTCTGTAACATATAATCATTTACACCCGCTTTAAAACTTTCTTTTTTGTGCAAGTCGTGCAGCTCTTTTAATTTATTATTTGCACCGTGAAATGTCGAAGCATTGTCGCAATGGATGCTTTGTGGATAGCCTCTCCTTCCTATAAATCGCTTCAATGCAGCTATAAAGGTGTCAGTAGTCATATCAGTGACTACTTCCAAGTGCACGGCTTTGGAGGCGAAACAAACAAATACGGCTACGTAACCCTTGCCGATTACAGTACTTCTTAATGCTGACAATTTAATTTCAAAAGGTCCACAGTAATCTAGCCCTGTATGTTCAAAAACGCGTGCCGGAGTAATTCGCTCCTTGGGCAATGAACCCATCAATTGCTCACTAGCAGTGGCCTTGAGCTTACAACAAGTTAAACATTTGTGTATCACCGACTTTACCCCTCTGACTGAATTGATGATACAATATTTTTGACATAGGCTACCTAGGACAAGTTTTAAACCTGCATGCATGAGCATTAGGTGCTCTTGAGCAATAATTAATTTGGTTACATGACAATGCTTGGGCAGAATTACATTATGTTTCTTTGAGAAATCTAAGTGTGTGGCATTGCCTAACCTTTCGCCCACACGAAGGACTCCAGCTGAGTCAACAAATGGGTTGAGAGACTTCAAATTAGAGGCAATGGCCTTGCCCTTCTCAATACACACAAGTTCGCTATTAAAGTAATACCGTTGCACACCTTTTATAATTAAAGTTAAGGCTTCTCTACACTCTGAAACTGAAATTAACTTTGGGCTAACTGTATTACTTTTAAATTTTTTTATAAATCTCAATATGTGGACAGTCACTCTGATCATTTTAAAAATGCTTGAAAATCTTTAAAAAAAGGGATCAATGGCCTTGTCATTTACAGTTGACATTAGATTCACAATGTGTTCAGTTGTTTCATAAGAGTCGACAACAATACTACTTAAGGCTGGATTTATTACTGACATATGAAAATTATACTCATTGCTATCTGACAAATAATCTGGGCCATGATGCCACAGTTTGTTGTTTAAAATGTCTTGGGGGTCTGCCCCTCTGGATAAAATATCAGCTGGGTTTAGCAGACCAGGCGTGTATTTCCATGCCATGTTTTGGGTCAGCCTGTTAATTTCCTTAACACGGTTGCCTATGTAAGCAGGTAACTTGAGTGTGGGGGAGTCAAGCCAGGACATTGCTATTTGGGAGTCACAAAATAGATAAATATCTGATATTTTTAGCAATAGGGCAACATGATGCACTAACTTGGCCAGTACAAGACATCCATTAAGTTCGAGTTTTGGGATAGTCAATTTGGATGCTAGCGGTGCTACTCGAGACTTTGAGCAGAGCAAATGTATGTATGGTTTACCATTAACTACAGCCTTAACATATATGCAACAACCATACGCAACAGCTGACGCGTCACAATAGCCAACAAGTTGCACGTCAGTGGCACGAGTCAAGTTAAGGTGTCGCTGTATGACTATGCTAGGCATGTTTATCAAATTGTCATAAAATGCTTGCCATATTTTAACAAGCTCAGTAGGCAGCGGAGTGTTCCATTCTAAATTATACTGCCAAATCTGCTGCAATATAAGCTTTGCCTTGACGGTGATAGGCCCAGCGAAACCCATTGGATCATACAGTCTACTAATTGAACTCAGTACATTTCTTTTGGTAGGTACCTCCGGGGACGTAAGTACACGGCCACTCATTTTAAATGCGTCCTCCCGGGCATCATAAGATATCCCTAAGATTTTAACAATTGATTTATCCTGATCAATATCCCGATTGGCGATGCCTATTTTTTCATTAGGGATGCCTTGCAACGTTTGAGGATCATTGGATATCCATTTGTGCAAGTCAAAGCCGCCCAATCTCATGAGAGAAATTAATTCATTCTTAAGCTGCACAGCTCCCTGAAGTGTATCCGAACCGCCCTGTACGTCATCAACGTAACTGTTTTTGATGATAGCTTCACTAGCCAATGGATATTGAAATGTGTACCTTTTGGCAAGCTCTATAAGGCACCTAGTTGCGAGAAAGGCACTACTTTTCAAGCCGTATGTTACAGTTTGTAGCTGCAGGCACTGTAACTTGCCATCCACTCGCCACAAGATGTTCTGCAAACGCCTATGCTCCGGGTGCATGGCTATCATTCTGTACATGTGACGTATATCACATTGCACAGTGTACTTGTATGTGCGGAAAAGCATCATAATGTCAAATAATGTATTCTGAACCACAGACCCGTTGCATAGCATGTCATTAAGGCTGTGGCCTGCTTTAGTTCTTGCGCTACCATCAAAAACGGCTCTTAATTTATTTGTGATTTTATCTGGTCGGAGGACCGCTTGATGTGCAAGAAAAAATATAGGCTGCTCTGTAGGGTCACAGCCCTTTAAATCAATTATTTTTGCATGACCCAGATCAAGGTACTCCTGTATGAATTGCTTGTATAAGTTATGAAACTCAGGGTCCCTTGCAAATCTCCGCTCGAGATTGTATAATCTTTGCAAGGCAATTGTAAATGAATTAGAAGGATCTATATCTTGAAAATCTATTTTTAATGGAAATTTAACCTCAAAGCGATCCTCCACCAATGAGGTTGTTTCCTGAAAAACCTGCTCACTATACTCATGCTCAGGAACGGTCTCGAGATACACTTCAGGGATCTTCTCGGCTTCCCAAAATTGCTTGACACAAGAATCAAGGTCAGGATTAACCATTGTATGCATAGTGACTGCATTGAAATTGCATAAAGGACTCACACTTATGCTGCCCGAGACGACATACCCCAGGCGCGTGTTGAGTAGTACTGGATCCTCCGGGCTCGCCTCAACCTTCCCGTCTTGCACTATTCTGAAGAAGATGTCTGCAGCGAGAAGGAGGGACACTTCGCCTGGAACATGAAATTCATCGTCCGCTAAGGCAAGAGTAGTTGGCCGTGCAAACTTGTCCAAACTTACGGCTTGCTGAGGCAAAGATGTAGTAATCTTTGGTATAATAGAACAGCTGACATCAAACTTATATTCCTGAACCCTAGAATGGACGGTAAGTTTAATGCCTTTGCTTACTTTGCTGCTCTCATTTCCTAATGTACATATATTTTTGGCAGAGTTGAACTGCGGCAGCCCTAACTTGTTGGCCAAGTCAGCAGTACAAAAGCTGGTCTGCGACCCACAGTCCAATAGAGCTCTCACTATATGCTTGTTGTTATGTACATCAGAAACTAAAACCTTAGCTGTTGGTAATAGGACATTATTTGAATTCAAACATGAATGCAAGTTCACTTTGTCGCACTGGCTCTGGCTTGACTCCTCAGTACCCATGTTATTACTACCATCTACAACATGGATTAATGTGTTGTGAGCTCTTGATCCACAAACTGAGCACTTAAAAGTGTATCTACATTTTTTTGAATGATTGCCGAGGCAAATTTTGCATAAACTGTGCTTTGTCACGACATCTAGCCTATCATTTGGTGACATTGAATTAAATTTAGGACATTTATATACCCTATGCACCTGCATACATACAAGGCACTTGCCCAAATTGTCTGGAATTGCAGAAGGTGCAGCCGTAACAGTATGAGCTGCCAATTTGCCTCTATTTTGAGAACTGTCACCGCCAGAAGGGCTTGCTTCAAGCACTGCAGCTCGCTTTTCCAAGAAACTGAGAAGATTGCTTACCCGGTGTGCTTCACCATTGTCTCGCTCTGTGTGGTACAGGCGAACAGTAAAGGAGTCCAGCTTCTTCATTAGGATGCAGCTCAAAATTGCATCCCATGTATCCACTGGCTGCTCCAGGTTCTTCAGGGCTGTCAGCTGCTGGCGCACCTTTGCCACCAAGTCACGAAGCTGTAGCGCTGTGCCTCTGTGCAGGACTGGAATCTCCAGCAAAGCGTTGACGTGGCTGTTGATCAACAATGCTGGATTGTCGTACCTTCTTTTCAGTAACTCTAGCGCTGCATTGTATGACGCCGCGATTATTGGCAAGTTGTCTACTAATTGCAGCGGCTCCCCTCTCAGGTACTTCTTTAAAAAGCACAACTTCTGGACCTGGGGAAGTCGTGAGTCCCTGTGCACGACAGCCTCAAACATTTCTATAAACGGTTTGTACGCGATGTCCCGCCCGTCGAAAACTGGAATATCTAACGAAGGGAGGTTGGACATTCTGCCGCCCCCCTCAGCTGTTTCTTGCGTGCTCTGTATCCGCAGGAGACTAATGGCATGCTCCAATGCTGCCATTAATGTAAAATACCGCTCCTCAGTGTCGTCTTCCTCGTCTTCAGCGCACTTGTCACTTAATGCCGCGAGCTGTACGCACGCGTCCTGATATTTAGCGTAGGTGCTTTCGAGCCCAGCTTTTCTTACGGTGAGGTATTCCACCGTGGCGTTGCGGCCCTCAGCGATGAATTTCTCTAGCCTCGTAAACGAAGCTTTACACTGTCCTTTAGCTGCTGTTAATTTCTTTAATTCCGCCATGATGGCGTCGCCGGCCGGCGTGTGCGCACGAAATCCAAGTTAATTTCGTCTGCAGTTGGGAGATTATATTACTGAAATATTCGGCACCATGTTTAGGTTCTATATGTGTATGATTAAAACTATATTTTTGCAAATGTATTATTTATATCTATTTTCACATTTTTATACAGAGTTACATTTTTATAGGTCAAAAGATGAAGGAAAATGAATTGGAATGACATTAGTGCGTGTTGCCAGTATAATACGGTCATAGCTAGTCTATGAGGACACTAAAGCATGTTTTACACGGTCTGGATAATATTTAAGGGTGTTTCACACACCACCCTGTAAAAGGAGAAAAAGAGACAAAAGAAATATAATAATTTAAAATAATAATTTAATAATAATAATAATTTATATCTATTATTATGACTTTTATTGTATTAATTAATACAAACTTTTAAATTGGAATATATATCGATACAATTACAAAGAAATCATTTTAGTACTTTGGCTAAAATAAAATAAAAATGTCATTTATTTCTAGAGATGCAACGGATATCTGGCCACTATCCGGTATCCGGCCTATCCGGGCACAATTTTACTATCTGGCCGAATACCAAATAGCGCCGAGGTATCCAGCCGGATATACCTAGTATTTTAACACAGAATAACATAGGTAAGGAGAGAACAAGAGTAAAACAACGACAAAGTACAAAGCAATCAATTAATCTTCGTATGAAAAGTTATTTAACTTTAAAATAAAAATTTAATGACTGGCAAGATTATGTTCAAAACTAACATTTGCGCATATTCTATCAAAACCTGCCTACAGTGATTAACAAGTTGCAACTTGTACAGAGCATCGCGCAAACGCGCGGTCGAATTTACTTTATTTTAAGCATGTTACTTTGTGCCGGATATTCGGTATCCGGTTCCGGCCAAATCACTATCCGTTGCATATCTAAAATTTCGCATACCTAATACTTAATTTCATTTTGCATAATTTTTGTTTGTTACAGTGTGAGTCTTTATAATATGTGCACATAGCAAAATGGGAGAAACTACGCCCAATATTATGGACGCAAGAAATGTTAAAATTTATTTTTGTCTATTTTGTTTATTTTTATGATTTTTTCAGTTTTTTATTCCGCAATTCTATACTATTGTAAATAAAACGTCCCTGCTCTTAAACTACACGAAACAAAAACTAAAATGATAATTGTCGAAAAAAAATCACGCCTCCAATTTATTATTACGAGGTTTTTCACGAAATTGTATTTATTTTTCCTGCTTTTTTTTTCAAAAATGTAAAATAATTCAATAAAATAAATTACCTAACTTTTTTATTGTTCCATGTTATCTACACCGTGTTAGCTTTCTGACTGTAAAATTACCACGTTTCTAATGACTGAGATAAAACTTTTGTTATCAGCGGTCAAACAATGGCCTTGCGCACTACGCACATGCTACGATGTCGCAGGTAGAAGTAGAAACCGTAATTTGCCAGTTACTGTAGTGCTACGACGGTTTGGCAGTGGGAAGTTTGTTTGACCGCTGATAATAAAAAATTTTGTTTCTGTTTCGTGTCGATAGGCGGTGTAGTTTAAGAGCAGTAACGTTTTATTAACAATAGTATGGAATCGCAAAATAAATAACTAAAAAATCATAAAAATTTCAAAAAAGCCAAAAAAAAAATAGGTACATTTTTTGCGTCGTTATAATTGGCCGTAGTTGCTCCCATTTTGCAATGTGCATTATAAAGGCTCACTCTGTATAAATAAATACACACAACAACAAATAAACACAAATAGCAATCAAAAAATCACGAACCTAGAACTAAAATACACTTAAAAAATTCGTAACAAATTATGCACACCAGCTAAACATATTAAAATTGGTTGTTAATTGGAATATCATGTTTGAGGGAACTGAGCTGTTACGTTTTTTATTTACAAAAAGCGGCCATTTGGCTACGGAACCCTAAAAACGCACAAAAAAATTAAATTTTAAAAACATGATATCCGCGCTTCCTAACACGCACTTCCATCTCGCTCACGCTTATGCTCAGTGAGAGGGAGAGAAGACCACGAGCCTACGTCGCCTTAAAATATTCAGTTGGTGGAAAAGGGACGATGGTAAATTAACCATACTAAATTAACCATACTAAATTAACCATACTAAATTAACCATACTAAATTAAGAAGTATCAGAAGCTAATACACTCTTGACGTCTAATGTCATTTATAATTTTGTCGTATTATATCGGTGACGTCATGGTGGTGTCAGTTTCAGTACAAATTAACCATACTAAATTAAGAAGTATCAGAAGCTAATACACTCTTGACGTCTAATGTCATTTATAATTTTGTCGTATTATATCGGTGACGTCATGGTGGTGTCAGTTTCAGTACAAATTTTGACAGGTGTGGTGGCAAACAAGCTGGTGGCAAACAAAAAATCCGTATACGCGATGAGGGACAGAAAATATGACACTGTATCTCGTTCCCACTTGCGGTATTGCCTATGCATACATCTTTGTCACTCATGTGTTTATGTGTGGGTGACTCCCTCTATCTATTCTACCTCTCTTCTTTGTGTAAGATTGTCCCGTAATATTTATTTATTTATTTACCTCTATATCTATCGGTTTAGCCACCACAAAACTCTAGTACACGTTTTATTAGCATCACTGTTAACTAATTTAAGATCTACAATGTATACATACCTATGTTTCACAAAATAAATTACTTACTTACTTACTTACTTACTGTTAGAGAATATTTCCGAGAATTATTAACGTCCAGGTCATTAAAGTGAAATAAGGTGCAAGTGGTGCAAGTAGTGCGTATGAGGACCAGAGTGGCCAACTTCCTGAAAAAATATCTAATACTGATTCTAAAATGGTATAACAGATGCCATTTACATCTTTACAAATAAAGATGTTGCTATAAATGTTCACTTTTAAACACCTTGTTTTGGTACAATTCACTCTTCGAAAAGTGCGAATATCTCGAAAACCAGGGGACTTTTACAAAACCTCAAAGTCGATTTTCTGGACCAGTCTCAGGTGCCCTATTCATGGTTAGAAGGTTGTCCATTATTTACCGGACACCCTGTATATATCTCTATCTACGATTCTAACTGATCAATACTGTACAGTTAGACTGAACTAACAGTATTTATTAGTTTAACCACCGCGAGGTCCGCGTATCCGTTGGCCGCGCTGATAACTCTTTGTACAATGCATTTTTTAGCCCCTTCGTATTGGCCAATTATTACCCTGTACATATGGTTCGCGGCCACCACACGCACCGCATGCCGCAGGATGGCGCACTTATCAGCCAGCTTACCTTTCGCCTTTTTTTCTGCTGCTACGTATCTAAAACAAGCATAGAAGTGAAATATAAAATTAATTTATTAAATTCTGTAAGTCGCGGAATGGAAAAGGTTGACCAGTTTTCAAATCAAATCATTTACGCATGCACACATGTTACCTTTTTAGGGTTCCGTAGCCAAATGGCAAAAAACGGAACCCTTATAGATTCGTCATGTCTGTCTGTCTGTCTGTCCGTCCGTATGTCACAACCACTTTTTTCCAAAACTATAAGACCTTTACTGTTGAAATTTGGTGAGTAGATGTATTCTGTGAACCGCATTAAGATTTTTACACAAAAATAGAAAAAAAACATTAATATTGGGGGTTCCCCATACTCAGAACTGAAACTCAAATTTTTTTTTTCATCAAACCCATACGTGTGGGGTATCTATGAATAGGTCTTTGAAAATGATATTGAGGTTTCTAATATCTTTTTTTTCTAAACTGAATAGTTTGCCCGAGAGACACTAAAATGTGTGTCGTCGTCGTCCCCCCCTGTAACTTCTAAAATAAGAGAATGATAAAACTAAAAAATATATATGATGTACATTACCATGCAAACTTTCAACGAAAATTGGTTTGAACGAGATCTAGTAAGTAGTTTTTTTTTAATACGTCATAAATCGTAAAAAGCAATTTATTTAACGGAACCCTTCATGTGCGAGTCTGACTCGCACTTGGCCGCTTTTTAAACTGTGTATCAGACGAGAGTGTTGTATTGAAAATTATGTTCACCTGTTTGACAACAAAGTTCAAATTTACTTAGACGAATTTTCCTTGACTATTAATAGTTGAACTAAAACCTTTTTATTAGTTTGATTTTGCCATTACGTTGTGTCAAGTTTGGTTTGATACATCTAATGATTAAATCCTCTTCGCTTAAAATTATTATAGTAGTTTATGTGACTGTACATAATGAAGGGAATTAAATAGGAGTGTGGGTTTATGAAACGAGCCGAAGGCGAGTTTCATAATAACATCACACGAGTGTTTTAATGCCTAATTATGTACAGTTACATACACTACTTTATCTATCCACATATATCATAAGCTTCCATGAAGCAGTCAGGAGCCGCATATTATGACCGGCATCGCAGCGTTCTTTCTGGCAGCTGTCATAGTTTTTTTTTTAATTTAGAGACAAACTAGAGTCACATCCAACTGTCATATCGTTCGATATCTTACTAACGTGCGACATTTGTCAAATTTGTATGCAAATTCACAATTCATTTCGAGCTAAACCTCATCTCGACTTACATTAGAATAGAGGTCAAACCAAATTTCTTTGTTTTTCAGAGATGTTCGAAATTTGAATGAAATAATGTTATCGTAATCGATGTTATTATTTAGCAATAATAACATTTTCACAGATAAGAAATTTGTTCTAACAAAACAGTCTATTTTTATGGTGGTTATAATGTGCGGTTCTTGAACGCATCATGGAGGGTTTATATTATTTGGATAGATAAAAACTATAAATATGAGTATAACAGGTCCTGTCAATGTCACAATTGCTATTTCTTGTATACGTTTTTTTTCTTTTTTTTACTCGTTTTCCTAAATTCAAAGAGGTCAATTCTCATAGTGGACGTATCTGTAGGCCATGTAGTGAAATGACATTCATTATGACGGAATGTGTCTGACACTCGGTCGATAAAGCAGATACTGATGACTTATACCCAGCAAGCAAAAACAGATCTTAAGGTCAACCTTTTCATTCCGTGACTGTACTTTTCCGATTAAACTGCTCCAAACACAAGTACCTACTTATTATGACATTCCAACATATAGTTTAGGTAGTTACTATCAATATTGCTGTACGCGCGGGCATCGGACGACGGCAAAGGACGGGGCGTTTGAAGGGCAGATCGGGCGGCTGCGCTCGCGCACCGCCAGTCAGCGAGCCACCTCAGCGTCAAGCGCATGTCGCGCAGAGCTATTTTGTCATTAATTTCGTGCTTGTGAAATAAATAAATGTATTAAGAAGAATATTACATTTTTATTGTCCTGCTTGGACAATAATGGCGACCGTTGGAAGAAACTGCAAATAACGTGCAAGTTCAAGCTGCATTTTAACCGTTAAAATAACGGAATTTTACCGGCTCGCTGACTCACCGACTCGGAAGAACAAAGGTTGCTGCTGTTTTTTTTTGAAATACTGGGGCCTCAAGAATCTACGTGGTTGCCTGCAGGTCTAACCCGAGGGAAGTACGCCTATTTTACCATTCCTTTGTTCCGATCCCCTTTTATAATTTGGCTTCGATTTGTGTGACGGCTTTCTTGCATCTTAAGCGTTAGGTTCAATTCCTAATCTAGCTTGCCTAAAAGACAAGACTATTAGCTGCACGCAACGGCCTGTGCTTATTTCTATTTGGTAAATAAATTCTTCTTTTCAAAGCGTCAGGATAGTATCCTGATCTAGCTTGCGAAGTGCTTATTTCGGCGAATATTATCGCATTATCCCCTTTTATAATTTGGCTTCGATTTGTGTGACGGCTTTCTTGCATCTTAAGCGTTAGGTTCAATTCCTAATCTAGCTTGCCTAAAAGACAAGACTATTAGCTGCACGCAACGGCCTGTGCTTAATTCTATTTGGTAAATAAATTCTTCTTTTCAAAGCGTCAGGATAGTATCCTGATCTAGCTTGCGAAGTGCTTATTTCGGCGAATATTATCGCATTACTCGCATTTATACGCATGTTAAGTGATAATCTGTATTATACAGGCATTACAGTGCTAATTTTTGTAAATCGGGAAGTTATTTACAAATCCGTTACGTAGTTAAATTTAAAATTTGTAGTAACGGTTCCTTTGTGTGCAATACGTGGCTATTCCATATTTTATACAAGTTTGCCTAATTAAGGCTATTACTTAGTGTTTTCCTTAATTATTAGAGATTTTGCTAAACAATAAACGGAGATAACCGTGCTAAATCCCTTCTTAACGAATTATTGTAGTTCAAATATCTTATAGCGATTTGCCGACTATTTCAGTGTTTGATCGGGACCGGCGCGCTTAAGGCGTTCTAGTTGCTGGGTGCAGCCCGGGTCCGTAGCAGCTCCGCGCGCACCTTGCTGGCTAGCTGTGTGCTCGGACGGAGTAATTTTCTATGTCGGGCGGTCGCGGCTGAGACTGGATTTAACTGGTTTGAGATTTAATTACTTACTTATTTCATTGTTGTTAGCGCCTTCGATATTCATTGTTTGAAGTTATGGCACCACCCGAAGGGGCAAAGTTGGATGTGCCGTCGAAGGTTGATGATTTGTCTAAGCTTATTAAGCAGCGCGGTAGTATCAAAGGCCGGCTAACTAAATTTAATGACTACTTGAATATTTTACAAGGATCAAAGCCTGCTATTTCGTCGTCCGCAAAGTATAAAGAATTAGAGTTAAAGTTAAACAAATTGCAATCGGTAATGAGTGAATTCGATGACATTCAAGGTCAAATTGATCTATTGCATAGTGAGCCCTCGGAGCAAATACAGGAGCGCGATGATATCGAGAATCAATTCATGTCATGTCTAGCCGTTGGGCAGGATTTATTAGACCATTCGTCATTTAATATCAAAGCGCCTCCAGCTCGCGATGATGAGTCCATGGCCAGCTGTCAGTCGAATTCATTTGTTGACGGTCTTAGACTTCCTACTATAAAATTACCGGTTTTTGGAGGGAGTTATTTGCAGTGGCTCGAGTTCAGGGACAGTTTTGAATCAATGATACATAATAATAACAATATACCGCTGATAAACAAGTTCCATTATTTACGCTCGTCTCTGGAGGGCAGCGCTAGTATTGTCATAAAGTCAATTGAGTTCAGTGCAAATAACTACAAACTTGCGTGGGATCTTTTATGCGAACGGTTTAACAATAAGAACATTTTAATTAATAACCATTTGAAGGCACTATTTAATTTTGAAAGTATGTCTAAGGAATCTTACAAGGCTTTGAGATTTGCTGTCGATCATTTCTCTAAACATTTACGAGCTCTTGACACACTTGGCCAACCTACGGATAAGTGGGATGCACTTATCATCTTTATGGTGTCTGCTAAATTGGATATCACCACAAGTAAAAAGTGGGAAGAATATAAATGTAATCTTAAAGAATTGCCTACTTTAAATGAATTTTATTCATTTTTGCGCAGTCGCGCTGACGTTTTGGAAACGACTTATAGTAATCACTCGGACAAGGGTGACCACAAGTTCGGGACACGTGACCAAAAACCAAAGTGCAATAACAATCTTTATAAAAGTTTTGCGGTGTCTGTTGATAAAAAAATTAGTGTCACGTGCGAGTTGTGTAATCAAGGTCATAAATTGTATGACTGTTCTAAAATAAAGGAAATGAATGTCGAGGACCGAATAAATGAGATTTCCAAATTGCGGTTATGTAAGAACTGTTTTCGTAAGGGTCACAATTCATTTCATTGTAACTTAAGAGGTTGTTGCCTTATTTGTAAGAAGAAACACAACACGCTGTTGCATAAGAAAGCCGTTGATACGGAAAATGTCGCACCACATAATTCGTCGGCACCAGTGACATTGTCGGTTGTGTCTGCGAGTCAAGTTTTGCTATGCACCGCTTTAATTGAAGTAGTTTATAACGGCACAACATATGCGGCACGAGCGCTTTTGGACTCAGGGAGCCAATCTAGTTTTGTGACAGCTGCATTTAAGAAGAAGTTGGGGTTAAGTGGTGATAGCATAAATTCCATAAATATTTGTGGGATCAATAATGCAACTACCCACATATCAGAAGAATGTCTACTTAAAATAAACTCTCGGGTTTTACCCTACAATGCAAACGTGAAATGTTTGATAATACCACAGATCACTAACGTTTTGCCTAATTCACAAATTGACATTACTGATTTAGAAATACCATTGAATATCAAGCTGGCAGACCCGAGATTTTATTCTCCTTCTGAGGTGGACATTCTGTTGGGAGCAAATGTTTATTGGGACTTGATTAAACCTAAAATTATTAAGTTAGGTACTAATAAACCGGTTTTGCAAGATTCCCAATTAGGATGGTTGGTTGCTGGGCCGATTGCCAAATCTCAAGCGACACCAGACATTGTTTGTCATTTTAGTCAGGAAATTCGTGATTCACTTGAGAAAGTTAGTTTGATTGACGATCTGCCCACTAAGAAAACCTATTCTCCAGAAGAACTACTTTGTGAAAATAAATCTGTAGACATTGCTTCAAGAGGTATAGATCCAAGTTCATTACTTTCTTGTTCGCTTTGGTGGAACGGACCGTCGTTCCTCGAGTCGGGTCCTTCTGACTGGCCTATTCAAAATCACGCACAAATATCTACTGTTGATCTACCTGAGATCAAAATATGTAAAGATTCGAGTTCGGTAAAATGTTGTGTAGAAATCACTAACGACAAAATTGTAGATTTTGATAGATTCTCAAATTTAACCAAATTGAAGAGAACTTATGCCTATGTATTACGATTTATAAACAATTGTCGAGCAAATAAGTCCAAATTATTGGGACAACCTGATTTAACTGAACTAGACAACTCCTCACTATTGCTCATAAAGTCATGTCAATCCGAATGCTTTGCGAGTGAAATAGAGAATATTTCGCAAGGTAAACCGGTTCACCGTAGATCGAAACTATTATCGTTAAACCCTTTCATAGACTCAAGCGGAATTCTAAGAGTGGGAGGTCGACTCCAAAACTCCAATTTCGATTACGACAAGAAACATCCTATCATATTAAATGCAAAGCATCATTTGGCTAAGTTAATAATGAGACACGAACACATACGCTTGTTTCAGGCCGGTCCTCAACTCCTATTGGCTTCAGTCCGAGAACAATTTTGGCCTGTAGGGGGTAGGGACTTGGCTCGCAGCATAACTAGACAATGTATTATTTGTGTCCGACTTAGAGGTAAAACCGTCCAACCTATCATGGGTAACATGCCTGCTGAACGAGTAAACTCTCCATATGCTTTTTATACTTGCGGCGTCGATATGGCTGGTCCATTTATGATCTCTAGTAAGAAAGGAAAAGGAAGCCGCACTTCAAAATGTTACTTATGCCTATTCGTGTGTCTCACGTCCAAGGCAGTGCATCTTGAACTGGTGAGTGACCTCAGTACGGAGGCATTCATTCTTGCCCTGCGACGGTTTGTGTCTCGTAGAGGCAGACCTTCTACAATTTTTTGTGATAATGGTTCAAACTTTAAAGGTGAAAACAATGAACTGGGTAAATTGATTAAATCCAGTCGTCAGTCTATAACTAATTTTGCTAATGATGAAGGAATTAAATTCATGTTTAGTCCAGCTTATTCTCCCCATTTCGGAGGGATCTGGGAAGCCGGGGTTAAGTCGGCTAAGTACCATCTTCGACGTATTGCTGGGGGGGCTTCCCTGACGTTTGAGGAGCTAGCAACGCTGTTTGCACAGGTCGAAGCTATTTTAAATTCTCGACCCCTAACGCCTCTTTCGTCGGACCCCACTGACCCAACTCCTTTGACTCCAGGGCACTTTCTTTGCGGGCGACCTCTCACTTCGGTACCGTCCCGACCTATTACTACAAAGTACCCCAACAGATACGAACGCATAGAGCAGTTGAGGCAGCACTTCTGGGACAGGTGGCGACGAGAATTCATAGCAGAGCTCCAACAGCGTACGAAGTGGAAGACGCGGCAGCGAGAGCTTCGAGTCGGGGACCTCGTCATTTTGAAGGAAGATCAACTACCTCCTCTTCAGTGGCGCCTAGCACGCATCAGCCATCTATACCCTGGGAAAGATGGCGTCAACCGTGTCGCTGATGTCATCACCAATCGGGGCACAATAAGAAGAGCAATCAACAAAATGTGTATTGTTCCTACTACAGACGTTGTCGAAGGGAAGAATGGTTTACCTACCCATTAAGGGCAACAAATCCTGAATTCTGTAGATAGGACTCATATCAAATCACACCTGAAGACATACAAGAAAAAGATACATGGGAACAAATCAACTACTTTACTCCATCGGGTGAGCTTCACCGCAACGACTATATTGCAGGTTGTCGAAGGGTTGACTAGACCTATATCCTAGACCCGCGAAAGGCAACACAAAGAATCTCTGCAATTTATTGTTGAAAGCCAGTCTTTCAACGCCGGGACGATGTACGCGCGGGCATCGGACGACGGCAAAGGACGGGGCGTTTGAAGGGCAGATCGGGCGGCTGCGCTCGCGCACCGCCAGTCAGCGAGCCACCTCAGCGTCAAGCGCATGTCGCGCAGAGCTATTTTGTCATTAATTTCGTGCTTGTGAAATAAATAAATGTATTAAGAAGAATATTACATTTTTATTGTCCTGCTTGGACAATTGCATTGACTAACTTAGGATGACTAACACTATGGACATGGACTGAATAAAAAAAAATGTTTTTTTTTTAATTGATCATGATCATCATCATCTAGCTTAGGCTGTGGCCTGTGAGAGATGGTTCACACCTCAGATCATAAAAAAAAATATTTATATTTTTATGTTCTGAGGTTCACACTCTCGTCACATGATGTCTTTAAAAATATTCTGCCGTGATTTTTAAAAAGGCAGTCTTCTGACATCACTTACTTTTGAGAAAAACGTGAAAGCAATCTTTGATTGGATTTTTTTACTTTAATCAGGCTCTGTAAGAATATATGACGTATGATGATTTTAGGTATTAAAAAGGTGCCTGTTCTATCTTATTTCATTGTTATTTATTATATTTTTACATATTTCTTTAAATTATATCAAGGAATAATTGTGATATGCATTTTGGGAGTTTATTTACAACCTATAATAATTCACTAAAAGGCAGCTAAAGTCCCGAAGCTGCCTTTTACTGAATTATTACTAACAAATTTATCATTGAAAATTAAAAGTCCTTTCAATTGTATGCTCGTAATTCTTTAAAAGGCAGTGTTTTCAGTTAGCGGCCTTTTTGTAAAGTTTCTTGTCTATATATCCTTTTCGTTTAATTATTTACAAAGAAGTGAAAGTCCAGTTACTGCCTTTAAATAAATTATTCCACCAAACTACTTTTTTAAAGCAAACGATAGCTAAATTATATCCACTGAGTAATTTACTACAAAGCAGCCTCAAATGCTCAAATGCAATTCACTGCTTTTTAAGTATTTTTCTCCTATACAATATTTTTTCTTAAACTTCGATAACAACAGTCAAGTGAATTGAAATGAAATAACACACTCATATTATCATTTATTAAAATGGCATTATTACAAAATATAAAATTATGGAAAAGGCACTGTATATTTATCATATCCGTAGGTCGATCACGTAACGCATTTCGTACAATGCGTTACGTGATCGTGACGTCGGGTAGGTCTAAATGTCACTTTTTACTTCGGAACGTTACGTGATTACCCCTCAGGGCCTGCGTTCGTTCGCGCCAAAATCACGTGAGCGTGCCAATATTCAAGGTACGTAATAGACCGGGAGATGCTGACACAAATTTTTAAGGTATTTGTAACAAGTATGGTGGTAACCCTTCAGGGGTCTAATTACGTAATGAAGAAAAGGAATGCGTGGGCGTTAATCGAACATGTCGGATAAATTACGAAATTCGAAAGATTTGTTACTCAAAAATTCTTTTATTTTCCTATAGTCGATGAAAGAAAAAGTAGGCGGCTCGACTGCAATACGCCTAAAAAGCCTCAACCTATGGACGAAACTAGACATATCCCACACGAAGATCCATAACAAACTAATCACAATCCTAATACCTATGATGGAGGCATCAATCGACAAATACCAAAAACTACAGTCTTTAGGAAAGACTAAGGCATATCACTGACGGAAGACTCAAAAGAGGGGCTAAACCAAACATACCTTTACAGATGGTTCAAAAACAAATACGGGACCGGGATGTGGTGTGTTCTCAGAGGATTTAAACATACACATATCCAAACCACTGGGTGTGCAAAACACGGTAGTCCAGGCAGAATGCGTAGGGATAATTGAAGCCTGCAATGCCATAAAGAGACGACAAGTCGAAAACACTAACATACGGATACTCTCAGACAGTAAATCGGTACTACAAGCACTGAGCAGTGATAACATCACATCTAGCTTGATAAACGAATGCCACCAAAACCTCACAGAGGTGTGCGCAGATAAAAACAAAGTTACTATACAATGGTTCAAGGGGCATAGTGGCTCAAGAGGAAACGATGCAGCGGATGAACTGGCCAGGAAAGGCTCAGAAACAACGGCATACGGACCGGAGCCAATCTTGCCCCTGCCACAAAGCTACATATACAATCAACTGGACCAACACACGAAAGAACTACACCAAAGATACTGGGAGGAGACAGACACATGCAGACAGACCAAAGAGATTCTGTCGAAACGCGACTACAAACTCACAACCTCACTAGTAAGGACACACAGAAACCAACTGCGCAAGATAGTGGGAATAATAACAGGACATAACACCTTGAACAGACACCTCTATAGCTTAGGTATCATAGACAACCCCATTTGCAGAGCGTGCATGGAGGCAGAAGAAACGACTAAACATATACTACTGGACTGCAAGCAGGTAGAAGTACACAGAATAAAGCACCTAGGTTCTCCAGACACACTATGGGACACATTCAGCAACACCAAGGCACTCACCAACGAGCTGGGGTGGTTAGAGTAGCACCACACCGCCGTTTCACGCAAAATAGGCATAATGGATGTCGACTTGCGCAAAACGCCCAGTATAACTTTGCCTGGCGGTGGTTGGTGGTTGAGGATAGTGTCCACTGCCAGGCAATAAGTAATATGTTGATGGGGGAGTAGACAGGGTGAGTGTGGACTTCACCCCAGAGGGGTTTATGACAGTCCACACTCAGAGAGAGACTCTGAAGTACTGTCAACACAATAGTTGTTTATTCATTAACTCACGCGGTATATATACGAGTAGCTACATGTATCATCATTCGCATATCTCGCACGTACTTAATCTACGGCACGTATTATACAATATCTAATCGCTAATTTAGAATGTGCCTTGTTGGCACATATCTCCCCCCTTACAACAAAAATGGGATGAAATCCCATTTCCTGCTAAATGACTGGTCACATATATATGAGAAAAGTAGGTAGTTACCTACACAATAAAAATCAGATCAACTATATCACTAAAAAAACAAAATACTTAATATAATAGGCACACGCATTTCTAAGCTCGTTTTCGGATGCTTGAGAAATGTAAAACTTGCTGTGTGTACCACAACATTTATAAAACAGTGCGAAATAAAGTACTTACAATAGTCGTGTACATACAATCCAGACTTGAATTACCTTTTCGGTCAATTACAAGGGCTTAGGACAATAAAAAATAATTGAGGCATACTCATAGGCTCGAAGCAGCAGCTTATCTCATTCTGGGCATTCGTCTTCCAGGGCAATGTTACATACAGCACAATAATAGAAAATACAAAAATATGATAGTTATCTAAATACAATTAAAAATACGACTCCGCGACCTTGATCTTAACAAAACACTATCCAACGCTCAGCGCTGCGTCGACACTTTATTACGCGTGCTGCGAATTGTTTCTGTTCTATCTAATTATGATGAGTTGCATTTTCGCCAACTGTGTTGCGTTGCGACGCTATCCTTGTAATGAGTGACGTCTTCCACCTTACACTTCTTCTTCGCACAATTTTGGAAGCAGGCTTAAATGGCTGCAAATTCTTCATCCAGTATGTCCCCGGGCCGTGACGCAGCAGGCGTTGCACCATGGACGCTGCTCGATGAACGCCAAAAATGTCGGCCACGATTAGTGTGGCACGAAGGCGCGTGACAAAATGCACAATTTGCTGTTCTAGGCTTCTTGGCTTGTCGTGTGCGCTGTAATATGAGTTAACATATTGACACTGCTTCTCAGTTATGTCTTCCTTGTCGGAATATCATACTCGATGAGAAGGCGTTTGAATGGGGTCCTGGAGAGAAAAATGAGAATGCGTTTTCAATGTGGTCTCTTCATCAACAAGGGCGTAGTTCCAGTCGGGAGTGCGTTGTTCTGGTAGGGAGCGGATCCTTATCGTCGGGAGCGGATCCTTCTCGTCGGGAGCGGTGCGTTTCTTCATTGGACTTTTGTTTCAGGCAGTGTTCCATATATCTACCTAATGCAAGCGGGCGCGGCGTATTTCTCCAGGCGGGTGCAGCGTGTTTCTTTAATGTGGCGCGGCGTATTTTTCGAGTGGGTGCGGCGTATATCTTCGAGCGGGCGCGGCGTATATCTTCCAGAGGGTGCAGCGTGTTTCTTCAATGTGTCGCGGCATATTTCTTCAGGTGGGTGCGGCGTATTTTTGTCCCCACTTAACCAGATGGTTGCGCGTTCAGTCGTCGAAAGTAGGCTTTTTGATTTTGTTCAACTTCTTTGCCAGATCGTTGCGTATTTAGTCGTCGGGTCGCGCGTGTTTCTTCAGTCGGGCTTCAGCGATGCGTGTTGTTCTTGTTTCAGTCGGGCTTCAGCGATGCGTGTTCTTCTTGTTTCAGTCGGGGTCACCACTTTGCCTGACGGTGGTTGGTGGTTGAGGATAGTGTCCACTGCCTGGCAATAATTAGAATGTTGATGGGGGAGTAGACAGGGTGAATGTGGACTTCACCCCAGAGGGGTTTATGGCAGTCCACACTCAGAGAGAGACTCTGAAGTACTGTCAACACAATAGTTGTTTATTCATTAACTCACATGGTATATATACGAGTAGCTACATGTATCATCATTCACACATCTCGCACGTACTTAATCTACGGCACGTATTATACAATATCTAATCGCTAATTTAGAATGTGCCTTGTCGGCACAATAACTAACTAACGCCCACGCGTTTGGGCCATCGGTACCAGCGCTATGACCATCATTTTCCTTTTCTGATTACGTAATTAGATCCCTGAAGGGTCGCCATACTTGGTACAAATACCTTAAAATTTTGTGTCAGCATCTCCCGGTCTATTACGTACTTTGAATATTGGCACGCTCACGTGATCTTGGCGCGAACGGACGCAGGCCCTGCCTCAAACGTCCGCTGCGGCTCGCATCTGGCGCTGATACAAACTTTAAATCCACGCAAAAATTATAGGTGCGCGGCAAAACATGACTGCCTTTGAATGAATTATTGCGAGAAAACTGCGTTTTAGTATCCGATGGATGCCAAAAAATAGTAATTTTTTTTTTTTTGCGACCTACATTATTTTCTTTGAAGTATATAAGTAAGTAATATTAACCAAATAATTATTAACAAGGCAGCAAACGTCACATGACTGCCTTTTAAATAATTTTTACTCAAAAGCTGCTTTTTAATGAATTATTGTAAAGAAAATTCTATGAATTAGCAATAGGCAGTTTGGTACAAAACTGCCTTTTAAATAAGTTTTTTGCCTAAAATATTCCCATATATTACGCAGTCAAAGGACTTTAACTGCTTTTTTAAGGATAATTGTCAGATGACTGCGTTTTAATGAATTCGGCACTGGTAAAAGAATGCACTTGACTGCCTTTTTATTGAAAAATTATCTCAAAAACTAAATGTGATAGAGAAAAATGGGTAAGATAGGTCAACGCGTCTTTTTTTCCCGATCACAGCACAATATATAACTCAAAATTGGTAAATTGTCAGATGACTGCCTTTTTAAGAATCACGGCAGTATTATTATATAGACATCATTCGGCACTGATGATGTCTATATATATTATGTTATGTAATCATACTAATCATCATCATCATCATATCAGCCGAAAGACGTCTACTGCTGGACATAGGCCGCCCCCAAGGAAATATTATTCAGTTTAGAAAAAAATGATATTAGAAACCTCATTATAATTTTTGAAGACCTATCCATAGATACCACACACTTCAGTTTAATGTTTTTTTTTTTTTGAGTTTTAGTTCTAAGTACCCCCAAAATTTATTGTAATTTTTTTTGTGTGAAAATCTTAATGCGGTCCACAGAATACATCTACTTACCAAGTTTCAACATTATAGTTCTTATAGATTCGGAAAAAAGTGGCTGTGACTAGGGTTTGCAATCCGGATATCCGGATATCCGAAATATCCGGATATCCGCCAATTTTCGGATCAGGATCTGACAGGCACTTGGATCCGGATTTTTCGGATATTACGGATCCTTAAAATACAACAATGAAAATTGAAAATACGGCTACAAAATGATGTTTTTTACCAAGTCCACGCTGAAAACCGAATGGTAGATAACTCAATATCTGTCTTTATTCGGCACTTCATCATCACAAACCAGATTATTTTTATTTTTACAAGCTTTATATTAACTTGCACTGTTCGTATGTAAGTATGTAAATATGTAAGTATGTAAGTTGTCCGTCAAAATTTGCAATCCATTTTTCAGTCACTTCCTGTTTGAGTTTCCTTCCTGAATTGAGCTGAAATTTTGCAAGCATATGTATATTGCATGACAATGCAATATTATGATGACTTAGAGCTGATCTGATGCTGGAGCTGGAAGGTGGCCATAGGAACTCCGCAATAAAACGACACAGCCCCATCGAGTTTGGGCTCGTTAGAATCGTCTCAATGAGTACTTGATGATGGTATGCAGAAAAGTACAGTCGGCAGTAAAAGCTTCTACCAAAAATGATTTTTTTGACAGAAACTTATTAATTTATTAGTTACAAAAACTAATTAAACCTACATAGTACAAAAATTGCCGCAATTTGATGGCGAAAGTTGGCGTTGGTTTAAATGCACTAATTCACCGTAGGCATAAGTTGTCAGTTGGAAAAAGTCATGTCCCGTCACTTTCATAGTGAATTATTCGAATTCTGGCAAGATGTACGTATTCGTTTATTTTTTTTAATATTATTTAGACCTTATTTACTCCATAATAGCTTTAAAAGAATGAAAAGCTATGAGCAATTTTAAATAAAAATTAAATAAGTAAAATGAAAGGTCGTGTTTTGACGTGTCCCATACCTACCTTGCCACATTCGGAGTAAAAAAATTAATAGTACTTAATTTTTTTCAAAATTGGCGGGTGTTTGTACGGGTCACTTATAAACTTAAATTTCATTTTAAACCTTAAAAAAGATATGTTTAGGTTGAAGTTCTATTGAAAAACCCAGGTTTTATCCTGTCCCGCGAAATGGCGTGTGAAGGAATTTCCGCACTACGCGACCGCCTTTTCAATAACTTGGCAACAAAATACCGACAAAATTCATGAAGATTTTGAATTATAGCAACATTTTGAGTCTATGGCAGTCGCCATTTTCTCAATAATGACATCAGTTAATCCGCGAAATGAGTAAATGTCGGTCGCGTGTTCCTGCATTCAAAACCAAAGTTCCACTTACAAGACTGATTTTGACAAGGTAAGAACATCCTGCGTATTTGATTCTTTACTATAACGAACTTATTACGTATTGCTAATTCTGAAAAGAAAGTTACATTTGCCTTAATCATTATTGTCTATTTGTAAATTCATTTTAATGTTTTATTGTCGCGCATACGCCACCTCCATTCCGCCACTATAGCGTGAATGGAACGAAAAAGTGGCGTAATGGAACTCTAAAGCTCGTTTCATATGGAGTGAATTGCTAAAACTAACATTTAATCAGAATTAAATTACATCGTAAATTCAAAATAACAAAAATATCATAATATTAGGTTAACTACCTATCTCAAATGCTTACACAAATATTACACTGTAATAATATTGTAAATTAAATACATGTCCAATTAATACAATTTAACATGTAAGTTTCAGTTCGTGTTTTTTTGTGTGTTATTATGTTTGTTCGTCAATTTCTTTGGATGTCTTGCTCTTGCTTGTTGGTCTGCCTATCTGTGCCGCGAGATCGTTTCGTGTTTGTGGCAGTTATCTAAATAAGTACTACAAGTTTATTGTATCTTCTGGTGGGTAAAGGATATTTTTTTTAGCAAATCACGATTGTAATTCAATATTTTTTTCGGCTTTTAGGCTAAAACATGCCGTTAACAACGGCAGAAAAGTCAAAGAGGTACCGGGAGAAAATAAAAAATGACCCCCAAAAACATGAAATGTTTAAGAAAAAGGAATTAGCAAGACAAAAGAAGTATCAAAAGAAGAAAAAAGATCTAACAGAAGACGAACAAGCCAAAAAAAGAAAACTATGGAGGGAACAAAAACGCAAACAAAAAGAAAAGAAAAATATCATTCAGTCGAACTCAAAACCAGCACAACCCAAACAGCCGCTGCGTGAACCAAAACCACCTTCGCATTCTTTAAAAAATCGATATAAAAAACTGACTAACAACTATAAAATGGCCTGTAAATCGATTTCTCGATACAAAACAGCACTGGAGACTTTAAGAAAGAAATTATATCGAACACAAAAGAAGAATGAAACTGAAGTAAACTTATTAAAAACAGAAAATGATAAACTGAGAGCAAGACAAGAGACAATGGAGATATCACTACGTGATTTGTATGGTAAGTGCCAGAAACCAAAGCAAAGACTATTGCTCAAAAAAGTGGTCAAAAAACAGGAAGAATTACTTGGAAAAGTAGGTCAGAACAAAATTTTAGGCCTTATAGGAAAAGTCAGAATACGAGATAACAAAAAAAAGAAGATACCTAAGAACTCGCAAGAAGAAATAGAACGTTTTTTTTTGAGAGACGACATTAGCAGATGTACTGCAGGTAAGAAGGAAACCAGGACTAAAGACAAAAAGAAAATGCAGATAAGATACTTAGTTGATACACTGCAAAATATTTACAAAATTTATAAAAAAGAAGGCGGACTATCTGGCTTCACCAATTTTTACACGTGTAAGCCTCACTACGTACTGTCACCAAGTATTAATAATAGAGACACTTGCATGTGTATCAAGCACAGTAACTTCGATTACCTCTTTAAAGCTCTGAAATTAAAAGGCGTGATAGCGTACAAAGGAGCTCTTAAACACGGTAGCTTGTGATATTAAACGATATGAATGCATGTACAATAAATGCAATACCTGCTGTAAACAAAGTATTATATATGATGAAGAGAAACTGGATTCTGATATAACGTGGCACAAATGGGTTAGAGTAGATCATCGATATGAGAAGTCTGGCAAGGTTTTTGTAACGAAAAAGACCACAAGACAACAAGTAAAAGGAAATGTGCGTGAAGTTATCGCAGAAATGCAAAATGCCTTGCCTGCATTCAAAATTCATTCTTACAACTGGAAAGAACAACAACGTCAATACAGAGATTGTGTCAATAACATAAAAGATGATAAAATGGTCATTTTATGTGCCTTTTCCGAAAATTTCCAATGCAAATACAGTAATGAAATCCAATCGATGCATTTTGGTGCCTCCAAAAACTCTGTCACATTACACTGTGGTGTTATATTTTGGAAAAGTCAGTCACAGTCTTTTGTAACAATATCAGATGAGAATTGTCACGAACCTAATGCTATCTGGGCACACTTGATACCAGTTATCAAACTTGCAAGAGAAACATGTTCTCATACTATCAAGGTCCTACACTTTTTTTCGGACGGCCCATCTAGCCAGTATCGTCAGAAAAAAAACTTTTACCTTTTGAGTCTATTTACCTCGAAATGGAATTTGACACATTCAACATGGTCCTTTTCTGAGGCAGGGCATGGTAAAAGTATGGCAGATGGTATTGGAGGATGCGTGAAAAGACAATTGGACAAAAGGATTTCCTATGGTCATGACGTTACTAACGCTACCGAAGCATTTCAAATTTTGCAAAGTAGCATGAAAACTGTGAAGTGCTTTTACATATCTGATCGAGACATTCAAAATATGAAGAAACTTATCCCCGAAGGTATTAAAGCTGTTCCTGGAACAATGCATCTGCATCAAATATCATGTACACAAGACAACCAGATAAAATACAGGCCTTTAAGTTGCTTTTGTGGAGATTTACGTGGTTTGTGCGATTGCCTTCACCCAAAAGTACATAACATCGCCACAAATAAAATTGCACCAGCGAGTTATACTACTGTTATGAGACAATTAAATGAAAACATCGAATCTGATGACGGAACAAATTTGACGAATGACAATATACTAGTTTCGGCAGTAAATATATCCCAGCCATGCACACCACCCCTAGAACCTGTTGATATTTGCAGTTTCGACTCCCTTCGTGAAGATGATTTAAGTCAAATCATTGATACTCTGGAAATGCCTGCAGAACCACTCATAGAGATAACTTCTTCCCTGAATTTATTTGAAGATATAGATTCGGATCTTATTTTTCCATTTCCGGAACTTTCAAAGATGAAAGAAAGTCCTGAACATCCTGAATATCGACCTCATCGTAAAAAACTGAAAATGGAAGCTAAATATAAGCCAACGGAAAGTCCTGAACATCCTGAATATAAAAAACCGAAAATGGAAGCAAAATGTAATCAATCTCAAGAAAGAAATAAAGTAAAAAAAGAAAGTCCTCAACATAAAAAACCGAAAATGGAAGCAAAATGTAATCAATCTCAAGAAAGAAATAAAATAAAAAAGTGACTGCACAAACAAAATGTGTTATGGAAAGGTCATCAAGGACATTTCCATGCCACAATTGTAAAAAACGCCTGCCTTTTAACATCTCGATGATGGTAAAATGTATGGTATGCAAAAATTGGATATGCACTAAATGTAGCAATACTACTTTCTTTGATTACATATGTCCGATTTGTCTGGACAGTTAAACGCGGTTTCAACCCCATACAATACAAACAGTTTGTGTACATTCACATCATAGGGTTTTCCATTCCATCTACATTAAGTTGGTATATATCGCGGTTTTGTTTTCGCTAAATCGATGTTAAACAGTTACTGTGAATACTAAATCTGAGAAACTATTTAGAGTGACAATTTGGCGAAATCAAAACAATGATTTATGAATATATTTGTGAAATTAAAGGTATTTTCATCGTCAGTTTGTGGCATGTGCACCGATTGTTCCTATGGGAGCTAACCGACCTTACACAAATAAATGTCTTGCTTGTCGACTCCTTTTATATATCGTTATTTAAATTTTGATACAATGTGTTCCTGCTATAAAACTTTACTAGTGTGTAGGCAAATATTGATATAAAGATTGTCAACGGGATGCTAACAAGCAATAATGTGCCATCTATGATACAGGATTGACTATGTATGGTACAGGGTTGGCTGTCGGTTGACACATTATTGCTTATCAGCACCAATCCTTGGAAAATTGCAAAATAAGCTTAGTTCGCAATTTTTTTTATGTCCGATCTTTGGATTAAATCAATGTTATTTGTGTCGATTACGTGCGTTAGAGCATTACTATTCATGATAAAATTCAAACTTGGTCTGAGGTTGAGGTATGCCTGGAAAAATATAATAGGTATTGTAAGACTGATATTTAAAATAAAAATCAGACTCAGACCAAATCTGAAATTTATACTTGAACTGTCTGATTCTTTATGTAGGTTTAGTACTTAATTAATATAGTTACTTAACTAAAATGACTGCCTTGATCTCATAGTGTAAAAAAAATATATACTCAGTGTGTATAATTAATCGCTTTAATGAACGTTGCCTTATAGTTCCTAAACGCCACTTAGAGTTCCATTATACGCCATTGTCCATTTAGAGACTGTGATTAAAATTCCAAAAATATTGTGATTTTTGTTATAAGATATTAAAAGTTAATTATGCTAAGTAAATAGTATTTAACTAGGTATCTCAGATTAATAAATACTTTCTAATAATATTACGTAGTGGTCGCTGCAGAGACAATAACATGTAGTACAAAGTACAGAAAAGTAGCGTTAAGGAAAGATTTTTTGATATAACTCATTGTTTTGTTATATACGTCCAATAATTTTATGTTTTTAGAAGACTGTTTTGTTTATATTTGAATATTAAAGTTTTAGAAGATTTTTAACATGTCTATTTATTTTTTAAATAATTTTCAAAATGAGTGGCGTAATAGAACTTCTTTCCAGTAGCAACTAAATAAAATTGAGTTTTTTTTATAAATTTGACATTATTGCGTAACAAATTTCGTATTTTTATGTTGTTTATACAATATTTTATCGATTCAGCTACATTTCAAATCAATTTGGCCCATTTCTAAAAGTGGAACTCCACTTACGCCACCAACAACAATTTCTGAAAACGCCCAGGTACTATTATAGCTACCTACTAAAGACTTAAGCCCGTATTCATAAATGTTCTACAAGCCAATTTTAACTAAAATTGCGTTAAAATTCGTTTGTCCTTATCTGTCACTTTGACATTTGTGTTCGTAAGAAAGGGGCAAAGCACTTTTTCAACGTTCAAATTTTTGTGTGTAAAAATGTCAACAGTCCACACCTTTTAAACTGTTATTGGCAATTCCACCTTGCTAAAACAAGGAGTAGCCATATAAAAAAAAAACACATTAAGTATATTTAGCAAAGGCATTTTAAGTTTAATGAATAAGGGGATTCGTTTAAATAAACCTAAAGAAATATTTAAGAAGTATATTTGACACAGGAAGTAAAAAGTAAATGCAGCAACCAATACCTACGTTTAATAAATGTATTATATTTTTAAAATTTTAGTTTGATGTTCTTGACTTATTATATGATTATGTAATATAATAAGCATGGTACGCCATATTATAGCCTAAATGAATGTCCCCTGCTAGACAAACACCTTTTCCCTCGTCCCGCTCACATTGTCAATTTCTCCTCCTAAGCTTGATACCTAGTTACATACAACCCTATTGAATAAACTCCTAGGTACGGAGTTAATTCAAAAGCTCATTAAAATGTATACTGTACGAGCACCTACCAAGTTAACTTGACCGCTGGTTGATCACGTAACGCATTGTGCGCACGTAGGGTAGATCTAAATGTCTTATATGGAAAAATTACAGTTGGATTGTCCTAGCGCGCGTTCGGAACGTAACGTTGATTACCCCTGTTGTAGTTATTCAAGTGACAGCTTTCAGTGACGAAACTCTCACTTTGCCAGTTAGTTTGTGGTTGTAAGTAAAAATTTGAAAAAAAAAGTTTTAAACCTGATACCTATGACCTCGGGAATGCGTACCTATTTAAAATCTTTCAGGTATATACGGTGGTATAGCCGTTTTTTCCTAGTTTAACCTTACAATTCCTACTATATACCAAACAAACCTTGTGGATCCGTATTATCCGAAAGATCCGGATATCCTGATTTAAATTTAAATTTCCGAAATATCCGGATCCGAAATATTGGCGGATCTTGCCAACCCTCTGTGACATACGGACGGACAGACAGACAGACATGACGAATCCATAAAAATGGATGCTAATGGATGGTTCCGTTTTTTGCCATTTGGCTACGGAACCCTAAAAAGAAAACTCGGGAAAACTTTAGACACACTGCAAACGGGCGCAATTTGTCACACCAACTTGCAATAGTTGGAAAGAGACAGCCATACATTCCTTTCATTCTAACATTAGCAAGTTGTTGTGATAAATTGCTAGGCCTTGAAACGTACGAGCATTTGGATGTTTGCAGTGATTTGTCTTAGTCAAAACATATGGTTAAAAGGTAAAAAACTAAACAGTTATGGAATTTCATACAGTTTCCTGGCCACTGAAGCTGTACTTTTAACTTTTTAAATTTGCGCTCATCAGTAACGAGGAGCTTCACGGACTATTTTTGCTACAGTAAGGCGGACATTTCCGAGCATATTGGAGATTACTATCCAAAATAAAGTTTTAACCGACTTCAAATCAGTAGCCAAATCGCTTCAAGTTTGCCTATAAAATTTGAAGAGTTCCCTCGATTTCTCCAGGATCCCATTATCAGAACTGGATTTTGGCAACAACGGGACCAACCTGGATGTATATGCTTTCAAACAAAGAAACTTTTTTCAAGTCGGTCTGAAAGGGCTAATTAACCTAAGGGAGGCTCGTAGCGACATCTACCGTAGCTCAGTTGGATAAGAGCAATGGACGGATTCCGGAGGTCGCGGGTTCAAATCCCGCTCGTGGCGAATAATTTCTCAATTTGCCTCTTTGATCGAAACATAGAATTTCGTTAGCGGACGTTTCTGCTTAGTATAAATTTACTGTTAAAATGGGGTAGTGCATTGTTACTAACGATTCTCAATGTAACTTGGGACGTTGGTGCCGTATCAGAAGTTTGTAACAACTTCACGGTAGATGTCGCTACGAGCCTCCCTAAGGTTAATTAAGGTTAAGGTTGTTTGCTTATGTTGGTACAGTAGACGGCAAACTTCGTGCGCAAATGAGGGGAAGTGGGGGGGCAGCTTGCACGTACAATTCGCCTTTGCGCAGGCAAGGTCATTTGCGCACGAAGTTTGCCGTCTACTGTACCTCTGAAGTATGTCTGTTAGGTTGGCAATCAAAGCGCTGTTTTTAGAATAAATACGTTGTACTAAGTTCCGTCTTGAGACGATCCGAGAGCTTCGCTCTCAGACTCAATAGTATCTAAGGGCGGAATTACTCTTTTAAATTGATAGATGTTAGCGTTGTGGGTTTCAGGTCCAAATATGAAGGGATTGAAGCTTTCATTCGTTATCATCCTGTTAATTATGTATGTAAATAAGTTAGATATAAATTGCGTTAGATGCTATTCTAGGCTAAAATCAAGACTACAATTAAAAGTGTAGAAAACTCGCGTTTCGTCCAAAATAATTGGTTTAAAACATACTTCAGCATACTAATTCAGTATTGTTGGATTAGTGTATCATTTAATGTGTGCTAGATCTAGATTTATAGATTCATAAATTAGAATAGTTAGGTTAGATTTTTTAGAATGGAGCGCTGGCCAGCAAGAAAACGCGTGGACGGACGCGCAGCCTGCAGAAATATTCTACCCGCGAAGTCGAGAAAAGTGGACATTGATCGGCACGGTGGGGCGAGGAACGCTCCCTGGAAAACGGGCCTTATACCTTTTTGTTTAGGTATATTTTCAGATGAGGAGTCGGATTAGTGGCGTGATCGTGTTAGTGTTGGCTATAAATACCCCGGCGGGCCGAGGAGCGACTCACTTTTCTATGGGACGTCGAAGCGAGATCACGCTGCAGAAGGCAAAGGCGGCCAGGCTAGGCTGACCTCTGGGCGCGTACTACTTCGAGGCGGAGCAAGGCTGGTCACTGCTGGGCTGCATTACGGCTGTTGCTGAGAGGAATTAGAGTTTGGTAAGGTCGCAAATGCCTTTGCGATCGTCTGGTGAGATTGAATATTTTATTTTAAAGTGTGACTAATCATAGTGAATTCTAGAATTTCTTAGGGAGTAATTATCTTGTGCGCACATTGTCTTGAATTGAGTGATTAATATTTAGGCAATATCTTTCTGCTCGTGAACTGATATGATCTTATATGATCACGTGTGTATTTTGAATATGTGGCGGTCTGATAGGTTTATCACCTATTAATGCGCTTAAGACATCATCATATTAGGATTCCGTATACTCCCATGAAATGAAGTGAACACTTATTATAGTCTAGTCATTGCAATCGACGCGGCCCGTAGTATACTGTTACTGTTACAATGGTAAATAATTCCTAATTGTATACCAGTTTCTAGTGGTTAATTGTAGGTACAAATGAGGGAAATCTTTATTAAAATATGTGCTAATATTATATTGTAATTTATTTATGGAGGCGCGGGTCACCTTTTGCTCGGGGCGTCAAGGCGGGATCACAGCGACGGGAGGCGGAAAGAGGACATGCTGAACCAGGGACCCTACAAGTCGCTGAGACAGGCCGGTACGTGTCTGTACTATTAAGAGATTAAAATCTGGTGAGTGACCTTTATAATCACTGTATTGAATGATTCTGAAACTTATTAATTTGTTTTTGGGGCTATTATCTAACCATTTCAACGTTATCATACTTGTATTTGTGTATCGAAATCTAGTTCTACTGTATATAGTTTGGGGAATATGCTAGATAAAGTACGAGCGGTTTATGAATAGGTTATGAACGGATCTAGGTCATTGGTTAAATAACTGACGATATTACAGGAATGTTGTTTTGTGCTACATATATATTACTAGTTGTTTTGTCACTGCAATATGATTTGGGTTCCGTGCACCCTCACGAGATAAAGTGATCAATTATTATACGACAACCTAGCTATAGCAATTGACTCGGTCCGTGGTACGCGTTACACTATGAGGATAGATTGTTAAGATGCGGATAAGCGACAAATATTACCACAAGTTCATATTAATATCCGGTGGTTAGTATAGGTACTGATGGGTGGTTACTTTACTAGATTAACGCAACTGAATAAAGTAGTTATATACACTCGTGGCTGTGTGCTCGGTGTCGAGACAACCATATCCACAGGGCACATTGAGGACCCTGGCCACACGAGAATTCTCCCGAAAGGGGCTTCTTAGTCAGCAGAGATGTGCCCGCACTAGAGCGCCAGTCATAGATGTGTAGACAGAGTGAGTGGCTGAGAGTCTTCAATCTTGCAAATTGAGGGACCTGACAACCATATCCACAGGGCACATTGAGGACCCTGGCCACACGAGAATTCTCCCGAAAGGGGCTTCTTAGTCAGCAGAGATGTGCCCGCACTAGAGCGCCAGTCATAGATGTGTAGACAGAGTGAGTGGCTGAGAGTCTTCAATCTTGCAAATTGAGGGACCTCACTGGTCGAGCTGCTGTCTTAGTTCTAACAAACCTCTTAACAAGGGTTACGGTTGTGTTAGTTTATGAAGTAATCAGATGTACTTATAGATATATTGTGTGGACTTCCTTGAATGAATGAACCTAGCGTAGTAAATTAGTTATGTACACCTGTGGCCGAGAGCTTAGCGTTGTGGACAACCATATCCGAAGAGCACATTGACGACCCTGACCAATACGAGAATTTGCCCGTTAAGGGGTTTCTTAGTCAGTAGAGATGATGATCGCGCTTAGGCCTCCGTCATGGATGTGTCAACGAAGGTAAGGTTGGTGAGACCTTTCAGTCTTGCAAACTGAAGAGTTTCGCTGGCCAAGCCGTCGTTTTGCTTTAACCGAAGCTTCTTACCGTGAAGCTAGCTATGTTGATTTTACAAGGGAATCCAACACTTTCGCTTTAGTAACGTCAATAATTAAGTAGGTATCTTCTTAGGTGGGGTCATTATTATCGGGATCTCAACAAAAGTATTGCGGTGGGTTGGTAATTAATTATCATTCGTCAGTTCAACTGTGCATTGTCGTATATTTAACATTGTTCCGACTATAAAGTGCCTTTGAGTTGATTGGGTGAGATTGGTTGCTAAGACATTGTGTTACATCCATTGAGATATTTTGCGGGTGAATTGTATTATAAATAGCTTAGGAAAAGTCAGTACTAATTGGTATTAGATTTGATAGAAATAACGATAGGGTAGACGGAATCAACAGATGAGGTGGGATTACTAGTGAGTACGAGCAACCGCGAGCGAGCGAGAGGCGAGCGCTACAGTTCGCTAACAACTCTAAGATTCATCGTTAGGGAGAATCGATATTACACTAGACATTACGTCATTCATGTACCTGTAAGTAAAACATGTACTAATATTCTATTTCAATAGACTATCATCGCATCATCATCAATATCTTGACTTACGATCATTTTCGTTATTATATCATCGCATCATCATCAATATCTTGACTTCTTCACGATTATTTTCATTATTATATCATCGCATCATCATCAATAGAGATCCCATCATGGCCAACACAAGTTGACCACTATTGTATTGCGAGTCTGTTTAAAGGGCGTCACCTACCACATAGCGTAATTTATCACTTCCCACAACTTAGTATAACAAGGAATTTATGCCCACTTTAGCCTCCATAGTTGTGCATCACTTAATGAAACTACAGAATTGTAAATTAATTCTAAGGAACTGGTATAATTGTCTTACTTAAGTTATAGGTTCTACTAAAATGGGGTTAATGTACAACTTCAATTAACGTGTAACTTTTTCCCTTTATAGAAATACAAACTTCATACTTCTCGAAAAGGGCTGGGTCTACTCGCACAACGCGGGGCCTAACCACTAGACGAAATCACACGCCAAGCCACTTCACCAGCGCGAATCACGTATAGCTTAGGTCTAAATAGGTCTTCGAGGTTAGGTTCCAGAGATAATAAATTCTAGGTTAGATTACGGCATTGTAGGTCTGGAGTCGGACGGTTTTTTATTTGACCGAATCTCTTTCCGTCCGGTAATATCCTAGGAGATGATTTGGTCTGTTAAAGTACTCAAGCTCGAATACTTTAACCTAAATAACGAGAGATCTTGTAGCTGTAGGATAGATTTACCTAGACTAGAATAAAATTCAACCTTCCTAATAGGATCGGCCGGAACTAACTCGGTTTTTCTATTCGCTTTGGTACGAGTTAGTATTTATAGGAACAAAGTGGATATCTAGTACAATCGAGTCTTGATTTTACTAGATTAATTAATCAAAGGTTCTTTAGCTTCAAAACAATCAAAATTAATTTGATATTTCTATGGTAAATAAATGATTTATTTTCTCGCTTACTATCTGTTTAATTTTATTCAATAGCTTTTCCTTCAGGTAGGATTCCATTTTCAGACGGCTAGAAGGTTCTCAGGAGCTTCAACTTTCAGCTAGGGGTTAATTTAAGTTCAGAATACAAAAACATAAAAAGCAAGCCATTTATGAGGTTGAATCGTTACATTTTGGTGAGGCCATGATCAGGATGAAAATAGGGTTTTAAATTCACTTTTTAGTATCCCGGGTTACTACAGAATAGAGTATTTTCGTTTAAAAAAAAAAAAAAAAAAGAAAAAAATTATAATAAAAGGAAAAATATTTTTTTTATTACGTGATTCGCTTGGTGAAAGGGCTAATTAAATTTATTTACAGATTTTTCTGTGTGTGGGTTATACAAATAACCCACATTTTGTTGCCGTGGAGTAGATAGAGAGATGGAGTTACCCAAGTAACAAGGTGACGTCGAAGTCACGTCATTTTAACGTTAAACTCGCAACGATGACGTCTTAATTCATTATCGACGTCATATATGTCGTTATTCTGCGACGTATAATTCACGACAGTAACTAGACGTCACTGATGACGACATTAATCACGTAAAACTAGATCAATTATGTCGGATATTCGACGACAGTCACATGTCGTTACTGATGACGACATTAATCACGTCAAACTAGATCAATTCTGTCGGATATTTGACGACAGTCGAAAGACGTTACCGATGACGACATTAATCACGTAAAATTAGATCAATTCTGTCGGATATTCGACGGCAGTTGAATGACGTTACCAATGACGACATTAATCACGTAAAACTAGATCAATTCTGTCGGATATTTGACGACAGCCGAATGACGTTACCGATGACGACATTCATCACGTAAAACTAGATCAAATTCTGTCGGATATTTGACGACTGTTGAATGACATTAATGATGACGACATTAATCACGTAAAACTTCTGACGGATATTCGACGACAGTCGAATGACATAAATTATGACGACATTAATCACGTAAAACTAGACCAATTCTGTCGGATATTCGACGACAGTCGAAAGACGTTACCGATGACGACATTAATCACGTAAAACTAGATCAAATTCTGTCGGATATTTGACGACCGTCGAATGAAATTAATGATGACGACATTAATCACGTAAAAGTTCTGACGGATATTCGACGACAGTCGAATGACATAAATGATGACGACATTATTCACGTAAAAGTAGATTAACTCTGTCGGATATTTGACGACAGTCGAAAGACGTTACCGATGACGACATTAATCACGTATAACTAGATCAAATTCTGCCGAATATTCGACGACAGTTGAATGACACTAATGGTGACGACATTAATCACGTAAAACTAGATCAATTCTGACGGATATTCGATTACAGTCGAATGACATTAATGATGACGACATTAATCACGTAAAACTACATAAATTCTGCCGGATATTTGACGACAGTCGAAAGACGTTACCGATGACGACATTAATCACGTAAAACTAGATCAATTCTGCCGGATATTCGACGACAGACATTTCATGCCAATTCATAAGTCAGGAAATTCTGTATTTGTCTGTCTCATTCAATCATTTTTAGTTATTATTACACCAAGTGCTCAGGATACATATTTTAATAAAAAATAAAATCAAATAAATTACCGCGGATATGACGTTCAACTATGTGACGATTTTTGCAAAATGCAACGTATTTTTAAATAACGAAAATACTATATACCTAGTAAAGGTAAATGCAATGCAATAAATTAATATGTAATATGGTAAATTGCACACAGATAAAATACTAACTTAAATTAGAATATATTACATTTTCAATGATAAAACACAGCATGTTAGGTCGGTATTTTTATGATAATGAATAAGTTACAATTCACAGATGAGGTAAATTGCCACCTAAATGAAAGAAAGCATGTAATTGTTACCATGATTGATTTTAGCAAAGCCTTTGATACACTAAACTTAAATAAACTGTATACAAAACTCGAGCAAGCTGGTATACAGGGGCCACTCTTAGAACTTATTAAAAACTATCATACAAACAGGTATAACATGGTCAGTATAGCAAATGAGCAGAGTGAGATGGCTCAATCGCTACAAGGCACAGCCCAAGGCTCAATAATCGGCCCTACTGAATACATAATCTATGTTAATGACATGTGTAACATATTTAGAGAGGCCTCAGTATACCAGTTTGCCGATGACACCTGTTTAATAACTGCAGAAAAGGACGAAAAAATTGCACAAAGTAAGATGCAGAGTGAGTTCAACATACTATGTGAATGGGCCCATGATGCTGGACTATCTATTAATTATCAAAAAACTAAACTACTGCATATACACTCTCCTTACATCAAAACTAATATGATACCCAGGATTGTGGCCCATACACACTCATGCATGCATACCACTCACACTTCATGTAATTGTGATACCCTAGAAGTTGTAACAGATCACACTTACCTTGGCCTTACAATAGATAATAAATTTAACTGGAATACTCACATAGAAATAGTATGTAAAAAACTAAGAGCCATCCTATGTAACATTAACATACTTAAACATAAAATGCCGTACACTACTCTGCGACTACTGTACATGGCCATGGCTGACTCAATCATAAGCTATGGAATCTCTAGCTATGGTAGAACATACAAAACATATTTACAGCGTATATATAACCTACAAATTAGACTACTGAAAACAATAGTCCCGCTAAAAATTAAATATAAATATAGAGATAATTATCATAAACTATTTAAATACTGCAGAGTCATGAATGTATTCGATAAAGTTAAAATGGCAATTGTAATGCAATATAAACATAAATTGGGAGATCTTGTTAAGTACACAAGGAAAGGCAACCTACGAACCCTGACCAGTAAGAATGTATACATAATTAACAAATATAACAACACATATGGGCAAAGAGTGTGGTCTAACTACCTACCCTTTGTATTAAACAGCTTTCCCAAAACTACTGTAGAAAATATAGAAAGTAAACCTACAAAAACTAAAAATATAATTAAGAAAATGTTCATTATGGCCCCCAGTAGTAACATAGATAAATATAACTAGTTATTAAGATAAAAAAGTTTAGTAAATAATCTTAAATATTAAAGATTGTACTAAATCTAACTGATATATATAATTTAATCACAGATCTGAAAATAAACAGTTCAAATTTTAGATTTTTTTTTTTTTTTAATTATTCGTTTAAATAATTCAAAAAATGTTTTGCGAATTCGAAATTGTTGAAACTGAACTCGAGTTTAATAACACTTCTCTATTCTATTGATTTGAATGTTACGTGAAAATACTTTTTTGATTGTTTTTAGATTTTTTAGTCGATAATACTTCATTTTATTTTATAACATACGGTTTTTTCTTATCTACGTCATCTAATGAGAATATTTGTGACGGTTTTTGGGAAAACGTCCCACTTCTTCGATATGGAGTTAAGAGTAGTTCCTAATACTACAGATCATACGCTATATTTTGGTGAAAGATTCATGTCTCTAGGTGCTATAGTTATTTTTTAAAAATTCTGCAAAGTTGCAGAAGTGAAAAAGCGACAATTGAGAAAACGTTGGTTAAAGTTTGGGATGGCAGAAAACACACTTCTACTTTGAAGTTATGGAGTGGTTGGTATTAAATGAATAGGCATACTTTAGGGATTTTAAATAAGTTAAAATCATGTATGTAACCTTAGTATTTTGAATGTTATGGAGGCTTGAACATAAAAACAGGACGAAAATATGTAAATCCTGAATATGGGTTTATTTCTATATTCTATTATACGGCACGCAGATTTATCATTAAAGTTGTATTTATAAATGGTTTCCCATGCTAAATAAGACTAAAATAATTCTGTGGATACTTTTATTTAGTTATTATGTCAAAAAGTTAATAACAAATGATTTGAAGAGTGCCATGCATAAAAATTAAAATACATGTGTCTCTTAATATATAACATGAGATTACTTTAAAAACATACTTATGAAGCATAGAATATGTAAAATATCAAATTATAAGTACTTTTTGTGTGTATAAAGTTTAGTGATTTTATATAGGGAGCGTCCCACTTGGTCGGTTTATTAAACTTTAGTGCTTCTTCATTGAAAGTGTTTGTTTGGTAAATTTTTCAGTTTTATGTATGAGATAATGGTTTGTTATTGTTAATCTAAGAGTCTTTGATACTAACGTCGTTTGTTTAAACTTTTTTAACGTAATTGAACGAAATTTCTTTTCGACTCAAATTTAGTGACCCACTTTGACGGTTTGGTGGATCATACGCTAAAAAATTACTACAAGTATAAAATCATAATTTATAAACATAGGTGTAATTTGCTGAACCAAAAACAGTATCATTACAAACCAAAAATGGTGTACGTATTGAACCTATGAGATGTAGCAAACGGATCGAACTCATCGCAACGTATTTTAAAAATGCTCTTTTAACTTTCTTTCACATTTAAATGACACCGAAAATCATAGAAATCATTGAGCGAAAATTTTCTCGTGTTTAATTCATGCTGACGTGACAAAGCCAATTTTCAATTTTAAAAATATACTCAGTTATAATTACAAATTACTCATAACACCATATCGGCAAAGTAGAAATTGTTCTCTAATAACAGGTACAAATATGATATTGACGATTTTTTTCTGTATGCGACAAAGTGGGTCGCTGGGCACTGAACTTTGAGGCCCTAAAAAGGTGCTTAAAATGGAGATTTATGCGTCGTGATCAAAATCATAGGTTTATTACAGTATGTTCTATCAGTTTTCATCGAAAGTTGATTTTCGGTAAGTTTTGCCATATTTCACTAAACTGCCCGTAACTCCGTAACTAGAATCGACAAAGTGGGACGTTTTACTTAAAACCGTCACATTTACTAGTACGATCTGGGTTTTATGACAACTTTTGTTATAGTCTGCATTTGACGGTTTCGCAAAACATTATCTATTAGCCTGTTTTTTTTTTCTCCGTCTTACATATATCTACGAATCAAACAAACTTTAGACCTAGAAGTAGGTATAAAAAAGTGTCAAAAAATGCCGATTTTTTTCAATAAAAATAGTAATAGCTGTTTTTAATCGTAAACACAATAATTTTATCGTCTTTGTCGTTCTCCGTAACCGACATTTTTTTACACGTAAAACCATTAAATTAACAAATTGTATTTGTATGACACGTGCCATAAGTTGGTAGAAAAAAAAATACTAATAAGTAGTACTTTGATTTGATTCTCATAAAAATAATATTAATATAATATAATATTAATATTTTTGCGGACAATCATACACAAATCAACCTAGTCCCAAACTAAGCAAAGCTTGTACTATGGGTACTAGACGACGATATAGATACTTATATAGAGAAATAAATACTTAAATACATAGAAAACATCCATGACTCAGGAACAAATATTCGTGCTCATCACACAAATAAATGCCCGTACCGGGATTCGAACCCAGGACCTCTTGCTTCGTTAAATAATTATAAATAAATACATTTACTCCAATAAAGTATCGGTAAATAAGTATATTTATAGAAAACAAATTGTGTCTAAATTTAACTTAATAATACTTGCCGATTATTAAACTAGTACTTATGTACAGTCTTTTTTTGCGTAACTGATAAATCATGATTATATTAGTAATGACGTCGAGACTAAATACAAAAAAAAAGCGGCCAAGTGCGAGTCGGACTCGCACATGAAGGGTTCCGTTACATAAATTGCTTTTTACGATATATGACGTATTAAAAAAAACTACTTCATAGATCTCGTTCAAACCAATTTTCGTTGGTAGTTTGCATGGTAATGTACATCATATATTTTTTTCAGTTTTATCATTCTCTTATTTTAGAAGTTACAGGGGGGGGGGGCACATTTTACCACTTTGGAAGTGTCTCTCGCGCAAACTATTCAGTTTAGAAAAAAATGATGTTACAAACCTCCATATCATTTTTGAAGACCTATCCATAAATGGGTTTGATGAAAAATATTTTTTTGAGTTTCAGTTCTGAGTATGGGGACCCCTAAAACTTAATGTTTTTTTTCGATTTTTGTATGAAAATCTTAATGCGGTTCACATAATACATCTACTTACCAAGTTTCAACAGTATAGCTCTTATAGTTTCGGAAAAAAGTGGCTGTGACATACGGACGGACAGACAGACAGACGGACGGACATGACGAATCTATAAGGGTTCCGTTTTTTGCCATTTGGCTACGGAACCCTAAAAAATAGTGATTTAGATATTTTAAGTTCCGTTGTAGAATTAAACAGGACTATTCAAATTGGTTATTGTAATATTAATAAGAAAACTAGTTAATATACTATAAAGCTCCATTACCACTGATTTCTGACTGACTAAGTTGTTCTCCATGAAGGAGTGTAAATGGAGCTTTGACTTGTATGGGAAATGATATTTTACTCCAATTTAAACCCTTTTTTTCAGAAGCAATAACGGACTTCATAACTTTCACATCTTGTAAAGCAATCGCATTCTTAAATGGTGTAGTGATTTGGCGACACTCGATTCCGACAAAAGAAATATGATCCATAAAAAAAACAAACTTAATTTTACAGTCACATCTAGGATTACTTAAATTAAATTAGACCTTATCACTATGGAGATACGAAGGTGGTCGAATTGGAATATGTTGCATAAGACGGCAAGGAGTGCCGGACCTTTGACGTCGCCGCGTGAGATTGTTTTATACAAATTTAATTATGGTATTGTATTGGTCATATTTGATGAAGGAATAGGGTCTAAATTAGACATATGCAACTGATTTCAGACGTGAGATTGGGGGAGAGCAGGGGAGCGTTCTTAGGCCCAGAGCCCCTCGGTCTATTTGGCCGTCGGACGTGCGCTACTTATTAACACATACATAGATTTTGCCAACGTTATTGATTAATTCTTAATTTGTAAAGATTGTATTAAATTTGTAACTGCATTATATTTTAATAAATTCTCCTTTAAAATAATAGTTTCCTCCCGGAATATATAATATTAGATGTAGGAATGTGAACTGCCATTACAGCCGCATATTTTTGCCATTTTGACTTAATTTTTCACAATGTCGAGTAGAAAACGTAAAACGCGAGAGCGCACGTCTTCGCCAGCTTCTGTCCCTAATAAAGGTAGACTGGAAGTGACGATGGAAGCGATCCTGAACCGCCTCGCGACGCTGGAGCAGCGTGTCGCCACTCCTGCCAGTGTGACATCGTTCGCGACCGGTGCCTTCAGCGCGGACTTGGACAGCGCAGGCAGTGCAGCCCCGCCAGAGCCTGCTGGACTGGCCAGTACACCTCTGCCGGAGCCTGCTGGGCCAGTCAGCGGTACCCCATTCGTTGCTGGCAGCACCGAGGTCCACCTCGCCACCGAGACACCACTGACGGCGTCAACGGACATCACGGAGCGTCTCATCGACGCGTTGAGGACCATGAATCCGGTGAGATCTACCCATTATTATGTGTCTGATTTTGATCCCAGTAATCATGACGTTGATGGGTGGTGTGACGAAGTGGATCGCGCCCGCTCGCAAAACCTGCACGGCTATCACAAGACGGCCCGCGAGGTCTCTCGATTTTTCTCGCTCTATACCTCTCTTTCTAAGTGTTCTAATAAGAGGGAGACGGATAGTGCGAGAAAAATCGAGAGAGCTCGCGCGCCGTCTTGTGATAGCCGTGCAGTGGGACGATAAAGAAGTGCCAGCTCGTGTGGGATTATCATTAAAAGGTGAGGCACGCTCCTGGTTGCGCGAGTGGACGAGTGACAACCGTAATTGGTCGAATTTCAAATCAGCACTTAGATCGCTCTGTCCGCGCCGCATTGACGTTGCAAATATACTTTTTGATGTGATGTTGCAAGACTCTGATAAGTACTCCACATATGCGGAATATGCGAGAAGATCTTTGTTATGGTTACGTATCGTAAAGGGGTTGAGCAGTAAACTTACTATGTGATTAAAAAAAAAAAATTTTTAACTGTTTATTGCATTAATTTAATTGTTACAAGTATGTCTACTAATTGCTTAGCGCAATCTCAATTTTTTGAGATTATATGCTAAGCTTAAACATTTTTGATATAATTGTACGTGGCATAACAGACCCTCAAGTACGAGCGGCCGCTACAAACGCTAAATTGACACCTGAAAAAATCGTGGAGTTCTTATCGAGTTATGCGAAACCACGTCGTTCAAGTGCGGGCGCACCTAATAATAACATTGAGTTGCGTGCAAGCCGGCACGCCTATGATCCATCGTCCAAGAGAAATCATAAGCGTGCTATCCAAAATACAGACATACACGTAACTTGTTTTAAATTGTAAACAATCGGGACATAAAATGAAAAAAAATCCCCAAACGTGTTAAGGCTGAGAGTAGTAACGCGGACGCGAATAAAAACAAGTCTGTGCCTAATCCTGAGTCAACAAATAGGTTTGTATCAAAAATTGTGTGTTACGTTACGTAATAGTGACGATAAATGTTTTGCTAAAGAACGATCAGAAATGAGAAATTAAGCTAATTTTAACTTTTGTCGCGAAACAGCTTGCAACAACACAAAAACTGATATTGTGACAGCTGTAATATGTTAATGACCTTGCTAAGCATATCTCTTGTCGAACGTACCCTAGTGTTCAAATATTACGCGGTGGAGTAGAATTGCGACCAGATCGTTTTGTAACTTTGCCCGTAGAGTTCAGTGATGTAACCTTAGAGGTAGACCTTCATGTTGTGCCGCACAATTATCTTAGTGTGCCAGTTCTTATCGGTACGGATGTATTAAATAGAGAAGGTGTCACATATATTCGAACAAGCGATTCTCAACGACTAGTCCTAGAAACAGTCCTAACGTCAACAATGTGACACATTGTAAGCCGACTACGCAACTCAGCTCAATAAGTAGAGTAGACCCCGCTATCGGAGGTGCAAAATGGTAGCTGTCAAGTTCTAGGGATGGGTAAAAATTATTTTGAAATACTAGCTATATGTCGATAATTATAGCTATACGTCAATAATTTTCCTTTACCATAATGAGAGTCTAAGACTTTAATTAAACGTGTTACTTTTATAAAACAGGGCTTTATAATTACAAAATTGCTTGTTCAATATTTTTCATTTTTATAAATAAAAATCTTCAATCTTTCATCATAACTAACAAATTATCGTTATTTTCAAAGTACGAACCATTCATAAATTAATTAAAAATTAAATAATTAATAAATCTCTCTTTTATTTCCACCAAAAGGGCTATCGTATTCTTAATGAACAATCAGTTTTTTTTAGATTCTCTGCAGTAATCTAGTGCAGCCACGATGAATATATTCAACAATAAACCCATTATCTCTATAAACCCTCTATTGAAAAGGTTTATCTCAAGACACTCAAGAGCGTTCATGCACTGCCCTGCAACTCGAAACATTAGAAAAGTAAAATTGCAACCATAGTATCTTTGTTGTACTGATAATGGTATATATTTCTGATGACAGTAAGGCCTAGTCAGGCATCGGTATAGTGTTTTAATTCCCGAGTAAGGCCTCATGAGGCATCGGTATAGTGTCTTAATCCCCGAGTATGGCCTCATGAGGCATCGGTATAACGTTCATTCTCGAGTAAGGTCACGTGTGGCATCGATGTAGTTTCTTGTACGAGAGAAAAAATATTGAGTAATAATTAAGTCGTTTGTGTGAGAGACGATATGAAGAGAAAAGAAGTGAATGATGATATGACGGCTGACAGAGAAGTATGGAAGAAAAAGACATGCTGCGCCGACCCCAAGTAAATGGGATAAGGGCAAGGAAATGATGAATTAAGTCGTTTGTTTGACTGAAAGTGTCAGTAACAAAAGTATCACGTGAAAATATAATGAAAGCGCATAGTAGCATGTAAAAAAAAAAGAAAAAGAAAATCAGTTGCTGAACCGCGATGTTTACGTTGAGTGCAATATTGTATTTACATATCATTGTTTGGTCCGCAGGTGACGATACCCGCAACCAAGACCAAGAGCCAACATCCGAGCCGCAATCAGGACAACAGGAGAGCATCGAGGACGCTGCTCTGTCAGGAGAGGCCGTGTTAGCATGAAACTGCTGACCGTGCTGACTACGACGCGACGATGACATCACTACCTCACCTGCCCTGGGACCCCGCACACCCTTTCTCGGGAAGCAAGGACCTGCTGGTCGATCACGTAACGCATTGTACGAACGTCGGGTAGGTCTAAATGTCACTTTTTATATGGAAAATTGACAATTAAATTGTACCGACGCGCGTTCGGGGCGTTACGTGGTTACCCCTCGGACCTCGGCCTATTTGGCCGTCAGACGTGCGCTACTTAATACATAGATTTTGCCAACGTTATTGATTAATTCTTAATTTGTAAAGATTGTTTTAAATTTGTAACTGCATTGATCTATATTTTAATAAATTCTCCTTCAAAATAATAGGAATATATAATAATACTGTTGCTGATTCTGTTTGTATGTTAAAGGACGAGACTATTATTATTATTACAATTGTAAGTATTGTCACAGATGGCGATGATTCAATGCTGTATGGCAATGATTATGCAAATAATGAGTATTTTTATACGGATCCTTGTCCTTCTAAATATTTGGATATAGTTTTAGTTAGCGAAATATCAGACCTGAAGTCGAGCATCATTTTATACTCATAGCCATGCAAGCATTCTCTGATGTTTTGAATAAATGTATAGTCATTCCATTTTGTGATAAATATGTAGCATTATACCGTTGCGCTAGCATGTAGAAAAAGTAGACGTTAGGGACTAGTCGTCCAACCCCACATGTACGTTTGAGGCACCGATATGGGCTTTATCTCACCGGGGTGTCGCAGGCATATAGTATAATCCGCTGTTTTACAAAACAGCGCTGTTTTGTAATACGGCGGATTGAATACCGCTGAATGACAATCCCACTAATCGTCAACCCGCCGTGTTACAAAACAACGCTGCACTGCTATCACGCCGTCGGCCCGCGAGCTCTCGATTTTTCTGGCACTAAGTACCTCTCTTTCTTAGTTTTCTAATAAGAGAGACACGAATAGTGCGAGAAAAATCGAGAGAGCTCGCGCGCCGTCTTGTGATAGCCGTGCATTTTTTTTAAAACATCTAGTTGTCATGTAATTTACAAAACAGCGCTGTTTTGTAAAACAGCACGGCTATCACATTGCGCCATGGTAGCGGAACCAAGCGGACACCAGCGGGCGTAGCATGGTTGCCATTTTAACACTTATCGCTGTAGTTAAGACGTCTGTCACGTTCTGACCAGTACGCGAGTGCCAGAGTGACAGATGTCTTATCAACAACGATAAGGTGATAAAATGACAACCATGCTACGCTCGCTGGTGAGATACCCTCCATTGATAGAACTGTATAATACATTTTGTTGGTGGCCGGTGGTTGTGCCGCCATGGTGTCCCGGTGACACATAGCCATATCTGTTAAAAGTTCCAAAGACAATGGCGACTGTAGGTACTATTCGGCTAGCCGCATGGGGTTGAGGGTCAGCATTATACACTAGAGTAAGGAAATTCTCACCCGAAATCGCATATGGCTGGTCGTACACTGCATTATGGGGCCTTAGTCTGACTGAAGTAGAGCATTAATGGAAATTGTAAAGATAAAAAAAAATTGTTGTTTTTTTTTAAGTGTAAGGTAGGTAGGTACACTCTAAATTCCTTTTAAAAACGCTAAGAAATGTTGATTGAAAATCGAATGGACGTGTACCTAAACGAGAATGTTGTCATTATGATGTGGAATAAATTAATATTCGTTTAATATTATTTTTTTTATGTCTGACGATTTACTTCAGTAAACACGTCCAGCGACGTTGTTTTTGGTGCAACTATTGGAAGCAATATCGCCCCGACAAGCAAAGAAAAGGTTCAAGTTGGAACCCGATCGCAGACAGCAGCAGCAGACGACGTGTCGCAGCAACACTACCGGTTTCTATGTTTCAAAGACCATTCGTAGCTAGCGACACGTCCCCGGACGTCGCCTTCATATAATTACATAGAAACCGATAGTGTCACTACGACACGTCGTCTGCGGTCGGGTTCCAACTTTTACCTTTACATTGCTTGTCTGGGCGATATTGATTCCAATAGTTGCGCCAAAAACAACGTCGCTGGACGTGTTTACTGACGTATATAATACGTCAGATAGTCGACGTCACTCCTTTCCTTTAACGGACGTTAATGTAACGTTACAGTAACGTATATGAGACGCCAGTGGTCACGTCTAGTCGACGTCGCACCGTCCCCTTAACTGACGTTAATGTATCGTTACAGTAACGTCAAATAACGTATCAGATACGTCAGTGGGCACGTCTACTTGACGTCATTTCCTCTTGTAAACCAACGTTAATGTAACGTAAATTAACGTGATATATCACGTCCAATAACGTGATGTTAACGTGAATTATGACGTACTTTCCCACACAATACTCACGTGTTAATGACGTCGGATATCACGTCAGATGACGTGATATTTAACGTGAGTTATGACGTACTTTCTCACAGAATACTAACGTGATAATGACGTTGAATATCACGTCAGATGATGTGATCTTTAACGTGAGTTATGACGTACTTTCCTACAGAATACTAGCGAAAAAAATCACGTCAATTATGACGTTGGACGACGTGATATTCAACGTGTTATTACTCGTCAAATGTTGTGACACTCTCACGTTGATTTAACGTTAAAAAATCACGTTAATTAACGTCATATTTAACGTTAGTGGGCCAAACATACTCACGTAAAATTAACGTCGCAGTAACGCAAAAAATTACGTGACAGTTAACATCATTTTTGCCGTCGAATTTTGTGACATCCTCACGTGAATTCTACGTCCAATATGACTTCAAAAAGACGTGATATTTTACGTCCCTTGCTACTTGGGTAGTATTTTTTTATGTTGTGTTGTGTATTATTTTCAGGATTTCCTTTCTACTTTTTAATTTCAAAGGGATTTTCACGCGCGGTACGTAGGTGAATTACTAATCAATAAGTTATCACACTAAACTATGAAAAATATGCATAGAAATAATTTTGTTGTAGACGGAGGGCTAATATTATTTTGACAGAAATTTATTTGGGGGTACACATTTTTATTCCCGACTGTACTTTTCTACACATGTTTACCAACTGCTCATTGATACAATTCTAACGAGCCCAAACTCGATGGGTTTGTGTCATTGTATTACGAAGTTCCTAGGCCCATCTTCAAACCCCAGCATCAGATTAGTTCCTTGTCATCATAACTTTAATTTGTCATGTGATTTATACATTCGTGCGAAATTTTAGGCCGAACGGAAGTCGGAAAGTGAGTCTTATTTAAGAATTAAGTATAAACGTAACAGTACCTAAACACTCTTTTCATCGGACAGTCGTCTAAAAGTAGTGCCTATGCGATATTTGTAAATTAGGGGGGCAGCAATGTTTTGTGGGAGGGACTTGCGATCTACCATTGCAATAGAGGAGGGTCTAATTTAAGAATTAAGTAGAAGCGTAATAGTAAATACTCTTTTCATCGGGCAGTAGTGTAAAAGTAGCGCCTACGCGAAATTTGTATAAAAGGGGGGCAGGAATGTTATGCGGAATGGCCTTACAATCTGCCAATGCCATAGCACAATTAAGTAGGTTCCATATACATCAGGCGGTTGCGGTAGTAGTTATAATAAAGTTTAGGTATAATGCTTTTATTCCAAAATAAAATAAAAATAAAATAAAACGGAATAAGGTTACCTCAAGATAGTATTTTGTTATATTAGCATCTTATGTACTTAACTGCGATTATTTCATCCTTCATATTCAGTTGTTGCATTTAAGTTCGCAAGAATAGTGTTGAGGTCATTGACATTCGGTCCCACATTTTAGGCAATTATTCGTTAAACAGCGGTTAGGAAAGTACCGGCTGGTGTTTATATTACCAAGGACTTAGGAACATACTAAAGAACTCATCACATAATAGGGGTTAGAGTTATAGGTAACTTTCGTAAGCTAGGGGAGAAAAGTAGGTACATTTGGACGCGTTTATACCTAGTTAGTTGACCTAGTAAAATTGAATCCAATACTCGGCGTTTACGTTAACTCGATCGCTACGATTGTCCGAAATCTTAAGTACCTATAACCTTGCGGATATTTTCTACGTAATCGTCTTTGTAAGGAAAGTAATTGTAAGAATAGATAAGTAGGTAATTCGCGCGAGTTATATTCATGTACCAGTTAAAATAATAGGAAACTGGAGCGGTTATCTGTTACAAGAAAATGCGCATTCGAATCGGATTAGTTCCGGCTAGAAATTCAAATACGTAAGATCAAAGGTACACCATTAATGGACTTTGTTGTTAGGTCATTAAGGTCAAAAGGTAAGTTGTGTGTAGGTATTTAAATGGTTGTCATCGTGAGTCAGTGAACCGGTTGTATGTACGCGTGAGATTTCAATTTTTAATTTCGTAGGTACATAAAACCACTTTGGCAGGGTTAAAATAGTGACAGGGTTGAAGTTAGACAACAAGTCAAGGGCACTTAAATACCTGGCTAACTCCATAGAGGTACATTCCTGACATGGTAGGACTCGCACATTTCCACATAAATACGCGGCCACTTTATCACGATTCACTTTATATTTAGCACTAGTCCTATTATCACTGCATTGATTTATGTTTGAATACACACTAAACCAGAGTAAAACACTTTAAACTGATTAAATAATAGGCCTGAATATGCGAGAATTCGGCTCGTTGAAGCCCGCGCGCAAACTAAAAACAATTTTAAACATCGAACTTAGGTTCGCGCAGCCATCTTGGAATCTGGCGACGTCGCGGCGCCGGTAATTTTGGCGGGAAATTGTTGTTTAATTTGATGATAAAGGAGTAATATTAATTAACTATATGTCGCGTTCGCTTATAATTTGGTGGAATGGGTGAACAGTTTTAGGATCATAGGATAAATATTTATGTAATAACCTTAACCGGTTTAACCTTATTTATGTAGTAACCTTAGTCGATCTAAAATAAAGCGCGTCGCACGTAAAATATTTTGGCATGAAAAGTGATGTAGCCAGTTAGATGCGTTAATATTGACAGTAACTTTATGATAATGGCATAGTGTAAATTATTTCAAATAACTAGGTAATAATATAGTTGCTTTACTTTTGAGGTGGATACTTCTTTGCTCACATTTTGTATAGGGGTACAGTTCAAGATGTATTGGCCACTAAATATTAGTCGCAAAATGTTATTTAGTTTATATGTCGGACATGGAAATAAAGCTTAAACGACCACCATTCCTAAATGTATCGTAAGTCGGGTGAGGTATGTTAGCCATGTTGCCACATAAGTATGTGATTTACATGTAGGTACTTATACAGAATTTAGGGGTTCCGTTCGGATGTATTAAAGGAACATAGACAACAAGGAAGTGTCTACTTGGGCTTGATAAACGGTTGTGTCCTCGGCGCGGTCTGATTTCTCTCACGGGCCGGAACTCATATCAACGAATTAAAAAATATGGAATTAGTATGCGACAAAATTAGCTTTGTGTGGAGGTTGCGGGCTAAATATAAGAACTAATTAGAGCCTACATATTTTATATTGGTCAATTCTAATAGGTATGTTAAGTACCTTTAAGCGTCACGCGGGTTTACGTAGGTACAATGTAATGAAAAAGATAATAGGTAGATTGCGCCTTACAAAACTTAGCAAAATAAAGTTTTAGACCCATCACACACTGTAGTTATAGCGGATTTCATTGTAATCAGTAGCTTAATTAACGCTAACGTACTTACGAACGTTCGAATTAGAAAATAGTAGATAACCCGTGTTGGCAAGAGAATGAAATAAAACGGATTCATTGAATCAGGATATTCCGAAATCCGTCTGTCTGGTTTAGTTACTTCGTGAGTCATAATTATAGAGCGGGGTTTGTGAAGTTTCAGAGTTATTTAAATAATTAATTATAATTCCAGTCAAGTTAGGTTTTCATATATATATATGCAAAACCAAGTACGCGTGATCTACGGTACGACATTATTAGTTAGCGAATAACTTTGATACTCAGGTTCTGAGGCGAAAGACTTCGCTGATAGGGATTTCCGAATCTCACGGGAAATTCAGCTCTAAGAAAGGGGGGCAGAAGGCTTAGAATTGTAAGACAATGTGTGTAGGGCATGAAATTGATTAACCGCAACGCACTTAATTATTAATAAGGTAGTGTTAAAGTCATGGGTTCTATCAATAGGGCTGAATGCAATTTAAATGTAGGTAGGTATAGTAAGTAAATATAGTACGGATCATTTCGTTGATAGTTACGTTGATAGTAAAATTTATTACGTACGTATTTTAAACAATGGTTTCAGAATTTGTCAAGTATAAGATGGATAGTTGTCCCAGTCTGAAACCGAAAGATTAGAGCTTGTCAGACAAATACCATATATGTACCGGTTCACGTCAGATTACGAAAGATATTCGCCATGTTTACATTATATGGTAACAGGGCAATTCGGAGAAATTATATTAGTAATACCAAGTTGCGCACGTGTTATTATTATTATGTACTTTAAGGCAGGAGTCGTATATATCGCATGGCACTTTAAATTGGTTACCTTAGTATGTGATACTGGAGTATGTAAACTAACTGTTCCACCTCTCTAGTAATTGTTGAGGTAATGTGAATTTCGAAATTAGTCGTTAATTTCGCAAGTTATCTTAACGGCGCACTGGACGATTGGTGTGTCCGGCGGGCTACGAATCGCGAGCGTCCGGGTTCGATCCCCGGTACGGAAAAATCTTTTTGTGTTTTTTTTATTTTTGCTTTACTAACAATATTGTGGGCTACTACTTTTTAAACCTTTGGTTATTAAATTGAACGAATTTTACAATGTTTGGAGTAAGTTAAGGGTAATTAGGGATACTTATATATTTAGGCGTTTATAGTTTTAACATTATGCGATTTAGGTATTCATCAAATTGTGTATTTGTCTACGACATAGGGTCCGTCTATTTTTTTCCATGAAGTACCTATGACAAAAATGACTATCAGTTAATGTAAGAGGTTGTAATTAGGTATTATTTAAGGGTCTGCGGTATAATTTTACGGATGCATAAAATTATCATCGAGGCACTCGCGTAGGTTTATTGAACAGGAAGTATGGTTGTTTATAAACGATATTCGTATTAGGGCATATTTTCAAGTTCGGTTACAAAACTAGCGCAAAATAGGTCAAATATTGGTCACGTAGGAAAATTAATTCGACCCGTGGTGGGGATATTTTGATGCTAGCGACGAACGCAAGTGATATTTCTCTCATCCATGTAAGAAATAAGTAGTCGGCCGATGGATTAATTGTCGCATGAGTAAGATCGCGGTTGCTTTCCGTTCTTTCGTAACCGTTCAAAAGAGTTTAGTACCTTTACTGAATTCAGTGCTGGATTAAAATAGGCCTTATGGTTTAAAATGGGAAGATTTTAAAGGAAGAAGGTATAAATTACTTACGGTTGATTGACATGACACCCACTAGTTGAGTTCCCAGTAGCAGAATCCATTGTTTCACTAGCTTCACCTTAAAACTTGTTGGAATTGGGACGCATAACTACAGCGCCTGATAAATGTAGGCGGGCAAACACGCACGACCACTGTCTCGATATTTTATTTAAAGACGTATTCACTCTCGCCCTTGTAAGCGCAGTAGCACGTTCATAGTAATCTGTATTTTCTATTTTAATAAACTAAATCCTTTTGTTATAAACAAAGTTCGTATTATTTCATCAGGTTATGGGCCCAGCACGCTTCCACTGCGCTAGAAAATAGCTCAAGCATAGAAGATTACGTTAATAAAATAATGTCATCCGCACATCGCTTACGAAATATTGGTTTCAAAGTGGATGATGAATGGCTTGGGACATTAATGCTAGCTGGCTTACCAGATGCCTATAAACCCATGATCATGGCCATTGAGAGTTCAGGAGTGAAAATTTGTGCCGATTCTATTAAAACAAAGTTATTACAGGAAGTAAAAACAATGGACACAACCGCATTTTACTCAAACTCCAAGAAGCAATATTATAATAAAAATATTGAAAAAGGGCAAAATAAATCAAAGGGACCGAGATGCTTTCATTGTAACAAATACGGGCACTTGAGTAAGAACTGTTGGTATAAACAAAATAAAACAGATAATAAAGATAATGGTTTTATTGCAGCTTTTTCAGCAACCAGATCGAATGATGCGCTGAACTGGTACGTCGATTCAGGAGCCTCGATGCATATGACGTCACACAAGGAGTGGCTCGAGGACGAAACTGCACCACCTGTAACAAGCATCAGAATTGCTAACGATAAAATACTCAGGGTCGAAAGTTGCGGTAATGTAACTATAAGCGTACCAGACACACGAGGCAATATCAATAAAATTCTGGTAAGAAATGTAATTTATGTGCCAGAATTATCAACAAATTTTATCTCAGTAAGCAAAATGATAAAAAGTGGTTGCAATATCCAATTCAAAGACAATGGCTGTAAAATATCAAATAAAAATGGTCAAAAAGTAGCCGATGCCAACTTAATAAATGATATGTATAAGCTAAACATAGCATATGAAAAAGCTCAAGCCATGCCCGCAGTTACTGAAAATGATACTTACTTATGGCACCAACGAATGGGCCACCTGAACTTCAGCGATATGGATAAAGTTCCAACTTGTACTACCGGTGTAAAATTATCTCCGTCTAATCAAAATATAACATGCGTAAGTTGTATCCAAGGAAAGCAGACTAGACAGCCATTTCCAAGTGAGGGCTCCCGAGCAACCGAGTTGCTAGAAGTCATCCACTCCGACGTGTGTGGACCGATGCAAACTGCATCACTTGGAGGTGCCAGGTATTTTGTCACTTTCATCGACGATTTTTCACGTAAAGTACACGTATACACGATAAAAAGCAAGGCTGACGTACTGGACAAATTTATAGAATATAAAACAAGAGTAGAGAATGAATTAAACAAAAAAATTAAAGCTTTAAGGACAGACAACGGAAAAGAATACGTAAATAACAATTTTAACAACTATCTGAAGAAATTTGGCATATTGCACCAAACTACTAACCCATACACACCGGAACAAAACGGTTTAAGCGAGCGCATGAACAGGACGCTCATAGAAAGGTCTAAATGTATGGTATTAAATGCTCAGTTACAGAACAACTTCTGGGGTGAAGCAGTGGTCACGGCAGCGCACATCATAAATCGCTCACCGACAAGAGCCCTTTCTTACGTCACTCCAGAAGAGGTGTGGACAGGAAAACAACCAGATTTAAGCCATATAAAGATCTTCGGATGCAATGCAATGGTACATATACCTAAAGAACGACGTCAAAAGCTGGATCCGAAATCCCGTAAGTTGATTTTTGTCTGTTATAGTGACTGTGTGAAGGGCTACCGCTTCATAGACCCTAAAACCAAAATGACTGTAACAAGCAGAGATGTCGTATTTCTCGAGGCCACTGTAATAAGAGATATTGTTAATAATGAGTCTGTACCTGAAAAAGAAGAAACAAGTATTAATGAAAGACAAACCAGTACGCATGAATCAGATAGTAAAGTAATGTCTTGTAATAAAAAGGAATTGAACTTACCTGAATCTAAAGTAGTTTACTTACCTTTTTCTGAAGAAAATGCTAATGAAGAAAAAGATGATATCGGAGATGCTAATAAAGAAAATACCAATGACGAAAAAGATGAAATCGGAGAGGATAATGACTCTGTTATAATCGACGAGTTGAATACAACGTCTCTAAATGTCGATTCGTTTTCTTCACCAGCATCGGTTGATTCAGATCCTGCCGATGAATCTTACAATCCTGAAGAGAGCATTGATATTCCAGAAATTAACATGAATCTTCGTCCAAGACGTCGTCGAAATGAATTTTATGAAGCTAATCCTCCCCAAGAAAATGCATCTTTTATGTGTATGAATGGCGAATCAGCTATGAGTATCTTGGACAAGGATCCACAAAGCCTTTCCGAAGCATTAGAGAGCAATAAGGCAGATCAGTGGATACATGCCATGGAGGAAGAATATAAATCATTACTACTTAACAATACATGGACATTAGTTGACATGCCGAAAAATAAAAAAGTAATCCCTTGCAAGTGGGTTTACAAAACTAAAACAGATGAAGATGGCAATGTATCAAGAATGAAAGCACGACTTGTCGTGAAAGGTTACCAACAAAAAAAAGGTATAGATTATCATGAAATTTATGCCCCTGTAGTACGCTATACCTCCATAAGATATGTGATTGGCTTGGCTGTAAAATATAATTTGAAAATTCACCAGATGGATGCAGTAACAGCTTTTTTGCAAGGTGACATTGAGGAAGACATTTACATGTCGCAGCCACCGTATTTTGGGGAAGACGATAAAGTGTGCTTGTTAAAAAAATCCATTTATGGTCTAAAACAGGCAAGCAGGCAATGGAATAAAAAGCTCAATGCAGCTTTACTAGAAATAGGAATGTCACGATCAAAAGTAGATCCATGTATATATCACCGCATAGTCAACGAACAAAATATACTGATCCTTACAGTCTATGTTGATGATCTACTATGTTTCTATAATGATGAAGAAACTGTCAAGATGATAAAGAAAAAACTGAGCACTCAAGACATGTTGGCTGATGTGTTCACAAAGGGATTGCACCGGCCAAAGCATCTGACCTTTGCAATGGCAATGGGTTTGCGTCCAGAGGAGGGTGTTGGAATTGGGACGCATAACTACAGCGCCTGATAAATGTAGGCGGGCAAACACGCACGACCACTGTCTCGATATTTTATTTAAAGACGTATTCACTCTCGCCCTTGTAAGCGCAGTAGCACGTTCATAGTAATCTGTATTTTCTATTTTAATAAACTAAATCCTTTTGTTATAAACAAAGTTCGTATTATTTCATCAAAACTAACTAAGTATACATTCTAATGCACAACACTGAATAATGCTCGTATTATGATACGTTGGGAAAGGCCAAAATAGGAGGCAAAACACTCGTTGTTGCACTATACAAGTCAGACGTAACTGGAGCAATTTATTCCCTCAAATAATAGCAATCTAGACACTAGTTATTAAATTATTTGATTAATTACGACGAATGTTGTTTACAAAATTTGTCTAGCGAGGCCGCGGGAATTTGACATTTGCTGATTTGGGTTAAGATCTGTGGTGAGGCTTTAATGTACGGCCAAGTGGCGTGTTTAAACGGTTGTTACGGTTTAGGAAAAATTAGGAGTTGTGAATATATAAATCCTGAGCCTACTTAGAGGTGGTAATTTAATTCTAATGGGGTTTTGTCATGTGGAATACGGTGGCGGAATGAAGGGGTTAATTCGGTTTCGAGTCAAATCATTTACGCGTTACAAGAGCATCTTACATTTATAAACTGTGTATCAGGCAAGTGAGGTATTGGAAGTTATGTTAAATTTTTTTGACAAGAGAGTTCATATTTATTTAGATGGATTTTCCTTGCCTCCTAACATTAAACTAGGACCTTTTATTAGATAGACCTTGCCAGTACGTTGTGTCTAGTTGATAAATCTAATGATTAATTTCCCTGCGCTTAAAGTTATTAAACTATAAATGTGATTAACAGGTCCCACCAATGTCAGACTTCGCGTCGATTTATAAGGGGCCTTTTGTAATTGGGGTTAGCATTGTGATTATAAAATACTCTGATACTACATTATATCCAAATGAGAAATCCTAGTAAGTGTTTGTATTCATACCAAAATTTGTAGACATCCCATTGAAATTGAGTCGCGCATTATGTTGGGTGTACATTATCGTTTGTAGGGCCATTATCGCTTGTATCGCGGGAGGATTAGCGTAGTCGGTTGTCCTTAATCCATTCGGTATGATAGCTTTTGCGAGGGTACTACCACAATTTTATTTAGCATTTTAGACGATAAATATCAAAAAAATTATGATAAGTAGAATAAGAAAAGTTATAGTCTGTGTTAAGAATAGTTACGCGATCCACTCACCGCTGGTTCAAATCGCGCGAATGAAACCGTAAGTACTTCGCGTTGTTCGTTTCACACTAGATATAAAAAAAAGGGGAAATTTGGTACTCTATACTTGATTCCGTGCTTAAAACCAGAATAGAATAGGCAACTTGTAAGTTTGTAAATAAGATATTATGTGGTCGAGATCGTAAGGCGTATCTATAGTGTGCGCTCACGGGAGGTCGTGCGTCGATAAGGTTAACCGACTTTCAAAAAGGGGAGGGCTCTCAGATGGGTTGTATTTTACTTCTTTAAATCAGGTTGGACGTTAATTAAAGGCGCCTATATAGGTTGTTCAACAACAAATTAGGTACTTGTTATAAAATATTAACAAAATGGTTGGTTGTAATATGGGAAATTAGGTATTTTTAATGCGTAATATTTGTCGTCAGAAATATTCCTAAGTCAATAAATTGTCAAAGATGTAGTTCACGATAGATTATACCGGTAGCTATTAAGGTAGATTCAGGATCGCCGCGTTGGGGGTGGCAAAATTAGCACTGACCCCTGGTCTTATATTGATATTGAGAGGTTAGAGGCCAAGTTATACTGGCTGTAAGCAATAAATCGATTTGAGTCGAGTCTATCTGCATTGGCGAATATCAAGGTTGGCGCAATGACCGCGGGATTGTCTCGCTATCAGTTGGGCTGTTATTCTGGGTGTACTAGGGAAGCACCTCACCTCACCTCACCTTTCACCACTAGCGATAGTAGATCTATACCCGCAGCGCTGAGTCATCGTTACCATCGTCATCATATCAGCCGGTAGACAGCTACTGTTAGACAGGACTCCCCCAAAGAGTACTAGCGGTTATATCCTAATATTTAGTTGTTACGAAATGCGGAGTCTAGAGATATTTGTACGTGACCTTTTAGGATGACGTAAATTAAGTTACAGGATAACGGGACAGGAATGACTGATAAATTAAGTACTAGATGGTATAAATTTATTATTCTTTTTTTTGAGTTGGCGGGAAATTTTATTTTGTTCTTGTCATCCCCTCCTTTTAGAGAGAGTAGGTATACGGCGGATTGACATCTCATAGGTATAAAGGGGGAATCAGATAACCTATTGTCGTGCGTGCCAAATTTTAGATACTTAAGTTGAAATTTTAGATCGCGGCTCATCTTGTTTTTAAGGGATTCCTGACGGGTATCATTTTCAAGTTATACGGGAATGCAGGTTCTAGATTTAAGATTAGTTTGGAATCCAGGATGGCTGATAAAATTTTTGAAAGAAAAAATCGGCGCGAGTATCATTTTTGAGTAATGCACGGATGCAGATTTCAAACTTTGGGGCTAAATTTGGAGTTCAAGAGGGCAGGGTTGGCTTTGGAGGAGAAGAGGTCGCGGCTATCGTATTCGATTAGCTTGTGATTGTATATTTTGAATTACGATACAGATGTGGGGTAAAGGCGACGATGTTATGACAGCGTGAAGGCAGTTGCGGGAGCGGAATTTCAAGCACCGATTGAATACTAATTATTGAAACTTACAGGGATCTTATGACAACAGGGATGGAGTTCATAATAAAGGAAAGGAGATGAGGGCCGTGATCGTCTAGTGGTTAGGACCTTACGTAGTTATAATTATTTCGGCTTAAAGTTATCTCAAGTATGAAATATGGTTATATATTATGTCCACATGTTATGCGCTAGGTAGTGCATAAGCAACGTTAAATATTTACATGAAATAATCCATTTATTACAGGTAAATCTTAAGATGTATGATGCGTTTGTCAATATAATATTGACATCAGACGTTACATTTATGTGGGTCTTAAGGGCGTGGGTGTAATCTTCATTTAGTAATCGGCGAATCTTACGTTTACGTAAAATGCGGTTTTGGCGTAAGACTAATTTTAAACTTATGAATTATGTATTGCGATTTATCTGGTATTTACTACATAAATTATAGTATTACGAAAATTTGAGATCCAACTATAAAATTATTTAAGTTGTGAGAATGGGGGGCAGTTATTTAATTAATGACTGATAGGTAAATGGTAAAAGGGATATGGCTTAAAATTTAGATATTTACGGGTTACTCTAGGAGGGTTAATTAAGTTTGACTTGCTGTCTTTTATAATCTTCAAACATATGAAGGGCAGGTTAGTTGGCTGTGTGCGAATAGGGCTGTGCGGATCAATTAAAGCAGTAAAATTTTGTTTTGCAAAATAAGTAAAGTAGTAATATTATATTATCACTTTGTTTTACTCTTCATGTCATAATTTTCTCGACTTATAAAGTAAATGTAAATTCTCATAGCATATAACTTGGGAAGAACATTATATATCATTAATGTGGTTGTACTGTCGGATTCCGTTTAGTTGGTCTAAGTCGTGTTTAGGGCAAGGGGATTAATTAGGTTGGGAGGGTATATGTGTGTGTTCGTTGAATTAAGAGATGTATGAGTCCGCATAAAAGGCAGCGTTGAGTGTGTGATTGTATGGTAATAATGGGCTTTTACCGACTGGTCGGAGTTCGCAGTGCAACCTAGGTTTGTTGGTACTGATTGATCTCTCCAAACCATTTTACACCGGTGTTTCCGCAGTTATAGTTTGGTTAGGTTAAAGTCATAAAATGACAAGGTCCTTGTGTGACTAACTGTGGCGACACTATACTCTACAGAAGCTAAGCTGAAAGGCTAAGCTAGTCTTATCTTCGTCCTACACATCTCTTCGTGGCAAGGATACTTCCGACACCATATTCTTCGGGATGATTTGTCAACGAACATTCATTCTGAAACTTAAATAATAATATTTTAACTTCCATTACTGGGAATTTATCAGGAATTTCCTATTATATGTTAAGTAATTTGCAATGTCAAGATTACAATCTTGCAAGGGTTCAATGAACATGGTTTGTTGAAATTAAATTTAGTAAGGCTGTTATTCTTACACGATGGTGAAGTGTTGCATTTTGTATTTGAGTAATGCAAACGTATTTTATAGTAGTTACGACATTTCTACAGTAAAGCTGGGTGAGGCTTGGACGCATGTAGTCGGATTCTCTATAGGATGTCAAGGCACTTCCTAGAGACCCCACGGGGTTGATGAATGTTACTGTGTGCGACTGGGTCACGTTCGGTATAGAGATAGAGTATCATCGCGAACGACGATTAAAGTTAAAGTTTGGTTGATGTTTTGTCAGTATTATCACTATCGTTAATGGTTTGATGGTGCTGTCAGGACATTGAAGGGATTAATGCAAAATTAACCCAGTAGTTTATGAACAGTTTGCCTCTAGTGTGGAATACAGTCTGAAGTCGGATATCCTAATCAAGAAGAAACATTATCCACTGGGTTTGCTTGGTGGTTATCTGTGTACTCAGTGTTCTGCTGTTCGCATGGGGAGTTATTGTAATAACATAAACCGAGATATGTGGTCGAACCTGGATCCTTGGTAGCCAGAAGGTATCTGAGGGTTCGGGGTGTTAGTGCAACATCGTGGTCATTAGGATCTATTGGGCTCACAACCTAGTACTTTGTGCGAATGGGAGTATTCTGGGGAAGTTTTCTAGCGGCACCGACCGAGATATGTGGTCTAACTTGAGTTTGTGGTGGCCAGGAGGCATCTGTAGGCTCAAGGTGAAGCTAGAAGATAATTATATTGTGTCATCGGCCGAGATATGTGGCCTAACTTGTACTGACGGAAGCCAGAAGGCAACTGGAGGTGCAAGGTGGTGCAGTATAGGGGTTTGTATTGCCAGCCGAGATATGTGGCTAAACTTGAGTTTGTGGTGGCCAGGGGGCATCTGTGGACTCAAGGTGGTACCGTAGGGATGGGTATGTGTGTCATCAGCCGAGATATGTGGCTAAACTTGTGCTGACGGAAGCCAGAAGGTGACTGGAGGCACAAGGTGATACAGGGGCTATTCTTCAACGTCCATCACCAAGCAAACGTAGTGGTTAAACATTCACACACCTAAAATACACTTGTTGGAGAGATCGATATATCAACGAATTGAAACTTCCCGAGTTATGGGGTTGGCATTTTTGCAAATTATAATCATAGATTATTGGTCAGGATTAATTGGGAGATTTATGTTAATAGACACAGCTAACAAATCTAGCCTTCAGTTAGAGTAATATTATATTTAAATTTGGTATAAAGACAGTAGGTTAACGGAATTATCTACTCAAAGTTATTTAAAAATTCACCATTAATAGGTCGCAATTCCTTGTTTATTGCTTAGGTATGTTTTAGGTTGTGATAATGCTTCGCTCAAAATCGTAGATTTCTCGCTGTGCATGATCATGGGGCAGATTGAGACGATCCGAGAGCTTCGCTCTCAGACTCAATAGTATCTAAGGGCGGAATTACTCTTTTAAATTGATAGATGTTAGCGTTGTGGGTTTCAGGTCCAAATATGAAGGGATTGAAGCTTTCATTCGTTATCATCCTGTTAATTATGTATGTAAATAAGTTAGATATAAATTGCGTTAGATGCTATTCTAGGCTAAAATCAAGACTACAATTAAAAGTGTAGAAAACTCGCGTTTCGTCCAAAATAATTGGTTTAAAACATACTTCAGCATACTAATTCAGTATTGTTGGATTAGTGTATCATTTAATGTGTGCTAGATCTAGATTTATAGATTCATAAATTAGAATAGTTAGGTTAGATTTTTTAGAATGGAGCGCTGGCCAGCAAGAAAACGCGTGGACGGACGCGCGGCCTGCAGAAATATTCTACCCGCGAAGTCGAGAAAAGTGGACATCGATCGGCACGGTGGGGCGAGGAACGCTCCCTGGAAAACGGGCCTTATACCTTTTTGTTAAGGTATATTTTCAGATGAGGAGTCGGATTAGTGGCGTGATCGTGTTAGTGTTGGCTATAAATACCCCGGCGGGCCGAGGAGCGACTCACTTTTCTATGGGACGTCGAAGCGAGATCACGCTGCAGAAGGCAAAGGCGGCCAGGCTAGGCTGACCTCTGGGCGCGTACTACTTCGAGGCGGAGCAAGGCTGGTCACTGCTGGGCTGCATTACGGCTGTTGCTGAGAGGAATTAGAGTTTGGTAAGGTCGCAAATGCCTTTGCGATCGTCTGGTGAGATTGAATATTTTATTTTAAAGTGTGACTAATCATAGTGAATTCTAGAATTTCTTAGGGAGTAATTATCTTGTGCGCACATTGTCTTGAATTGAGTGATTAATATTTAGGCAATATCTTTCTGCTCGTGAACTGATATGATCTTATATGATCACGTGTGTATTTTGAATATGTGGCGGTCTGATAGGTTTATCACCTATTAATGCGCTTAAGACATCATCATATTAGGATTCCGTATACTCCCATGAAATGAAGTGAACACTTATTATAGTCTAGTCATTGCAATCGACGCGGCCCGTAGTATACTGTTACTGTTACAATGGTAAATAATTCCTAATTGTATACCAGTTTCTAGTGGTTAATTGTAGGTACAAATGAGGGAAATCTTTATTAAAATATGTGCTAATATTATATTGTAATTTATTTATGGAGGCGCGGGTCACCTTTTGCTCGGGGCGTCAAGGCGGGATCACAGCGACGGGAGGCGGAAAGAGGACATGCTGAACCAGGGACCCTACAAGTCGCTGAGACAGGCCGGTACGTGTCTGTACTATTAAGAGATTAAAATCTGGTGAGTGACCTTTATAATCACTGTATTGAATGATTCTGAAACTTATTAATTTGTTTTTGGGGCTATTATCTAACCATTTCAACGTTATCATACTTGTATTTGTGTATCGAAATCTAGTTCTACTGTATATAGTTTGGGGAATATGCTAGATAAAGTACGAGCGGTTTATGAATAGGTTATGAACGGATCTAGGTCATTGGTTAAATAACTGACGATATTACAGGAATGTTGTTTTGTGCTACATATATATTACTAGTTGTTTTGTCACTGCGATATGATTTGGGTTCCGTGCACCCTCACGAGATAAAGTGATCAATTATTATACGACAACCTAGCTATAGCAATTGACTCGGTCCGTGGTACGCGTTACACTATGAGGATAGATTGTTAAGATGCGGATAAGCGACAAATATTACCACAAGTTCATATTAATATCCGGTGGTTAGTATAGGTACTGATGGGTGGTTACTTTACTAGATTAACGCAACTGAATAAAGTAGTTATATACACTCGTGGCTGTGTGCTCGGTGTCGAGACAACCATATCCACAGGGCACATTGAGGACCCTGGCCACACGAGAATTCTCCCGAAAGGGGCTTCTTAGTCAGCAGAGATGTGCCCGCACTAGAGCGCCAGTCATAGATGTGTAGACAGAGTGAGTGGCTGAGAGTCTTCAATCTTGCAAATTGAGGGACCTCACTGGTCGAGCTGCTGTCTTAGTTCTAACAAACCTCTTAACAAGGGTTACGGTTGTGTTAGTTTATGAAGTAATCAGATGTACTTATAGATATATTGTGTGGACTTCCTTGAATGAATGAACCTAGCGTAGTAAATTAGTTATGTACACCTGTGGCCGAGAGCTTAGCGTTGTGGACAACCATATCCAAAGAGCACATTGACGACCCTTTTTTTTTTTTTTTTTTTTTTTTTGTCGGTGTGAAAATGCTTTACGCATACCCCCGGCCTGGGGAAGGCTATTTGGGGGTAATGTGGGACTCTCTCCTCCCGCCGCCATCCGAGTGATGGTGATTGGGGGAGCATACCCACTAAAAACACACCGGCGTCACCCGCATTGCCGTTAAGGGGGCGCCATGGGATCGCGAACATTCAAACCACGGCTCTTTCCGGCGGTCCCGGCTTCTACTCGTGCCAGGACACCCGCGCCAAAGGAGGGGAGGGTCAGGACGCTTGACCCTCCCCCCAGACGTGTAGGGCCATGTGCAATGTGGGTCCCTAACCCACTGGCCCTACTGGGGGAGGACGCGGCCTGCCGCTGCATACCGCGCGCGTCTTCGACCCCTCCGTCTGCGCCGGAGCGGGAGCGCATCCGCACTGTCTTCGCGCTCCCGCTCCGCGGCCTCCTTCTGCGATATGACGACTTCGCAGAAGGAGGCCATCGCCTCCCAAGATCTCTCGCTACGCAACATGGCCGCCACGACGCTGGGCAGCGAGAGATCACTCACTCCAAGGGCCATCACCATTGTGCGGCGCTCGTCGGTCCAGCGAGTACACCACTCCAGGGTGTGCTGGGCCGTATCATCTTCAGCGCCGCACTCATGGCAGGCGGGGCTTCCCTCCCTTTTGATTTTATGCAGGTAATGACCGAAACATCCGTGTCCGGTCATCACCTGCGTTAATCGGAAGTCCACCTTACCATGGACCCTATCCAGCCATTCATCCAGTGACTCAAGGAGTGCCCCTACAGTACGGATTCCGTAGGGGGAGTCCTCTAGGTCGCTTTTCCAGCGTTCGCGCAGCCTACGCTCGGTCTGCCGCCGCGCCGCCCTCACCTCCTCAGGAGCGGGATAATCCCCGGTGGCTCTCCACCGCACCCGCTCCCTGTGTGCCTCAGCTAGCACCTCCGCGTCGAGCTCCCACGGAGGAGTGCCAGCCAAGGCGCACGCTGCCGCCCACGCCACCGTTACGTAGGCCCTGCATATGCGTATGGCCACCACCCTTTGTGGCCTACGCAGCAGGGTCTTATTTGCCCTGCTTAGCCTGTCTGCCCAAATCGGGGCCCCGTAAAGGGCCATACTTCGGGTGACACCGGCATATAGGCGACGGCACGCGACGGACGGCCCCCCCACGTTGGGCAGCAGCCGCCCCAACGCAGAGGCCGCGGCCACTATCCGAGGAGCAAGTAGGCGGAAATGCTCCCCAAAGTTCCACCGCTTGTCAAGGATGAGGCCCAGATATTTAATGTGGGGCCTCACCTGAACCATCTCTCCGCTCACTCGCAGCGCAGCACCCGCAGGCGGCCGCCACCCCCTCCCCTTGAAGATTATTGCGTCTGTCTTGGGGAGGGAGACCTCCAACCCCAGCAGCCGTATGCGGGTGATAGTTAGCTCCGCGGCCACTTCCGCCTGCCGCAGAGTCTCCCTCATCTCCGCTCCCCGAACAGCCACCATCGTATCATCTGCGTAGCAGATTACTGCCATTCGGGGAAGGAGGTCACCCCTGATGGCCCAGTCATACCCCAGGTTCCATAGAAGGGGTCCAAGAACAGACCCCTGGGGCACGCCGCAGGCCATAGGCCACGCCCTCCTTACTCCTCCTCTTTCCTCGTAGAGCACTACCCGCTGCGTGAGGTAGTGCTCTACTATACGCCTCAAGTAGGGAGGCACCCCGTGATACCGGAGTGCCTCCCCTATTACTGTGTACGGGAGGGAGCCAAACGCGTTGGCGATGTCGAGCGATACCGCCACTACTCCCTGCCCCCTCCCCTCCGCCTCCTCGTTGAATGCCCTGAGGGTACTCAGCGCGTCAATACAGGACCGCCCCGCTCGGAATCCGAATTGGCGGTCCGATATGTTGGGACCCGTATTGCCCAGATGCTTGACGATCCGGGACGCAAGGATTCTTTCCAGCATCTTCCCGGTCTCGTCAAGCAGGACGATCGGCCTCCACCCGGATGGGGAGTCTGCCGGCCGACTCTCCTTTCGGAGGAGGCAGAGTTTGCCCTCCTTCCAGCATTGTGGGAACCGCCCCGTCTCCAGACAATCGTCGTAAAGTTCTTTGAGGCGGCTCCCTAGGTGCTCCATCACCAGTGGTAGGACCCTACCGTGCACTCCGTCCGGCCCCGGGGCCTTTTTGCAGGCCCTCAAGCGGTGCACTGCCCATGCCAACTCACCCTCAGAGATGGCTACCACCTCCATTGGCACCTCCTCCACCTGCGGCGGCGCCATTGCCGGCGGGGCGAAGTCGAGGGCGGGTGGGAATAAGCCCACCACCACCCGTGTGAGGAGCTCCGGCTCTAGGGAATCCATGGAGGGGCCATTTCGCATTTTATTGCGCACGACCTTGTAAGGCCGCCCCCACGGATCTCTGTCCAGCGTGGCCAAGAACACATGGCCAGGCACAGGGCCTCTTTCGCTTCCTTTAAGGCCCTGTGCAGGAGCTCCTCCTCTTCCGGGGTGTGTCTTCGTCGCCGGCAGTGGGTGTAGTCTCGTCGTGCCCTATTGCACGCGAATCGGAGGGCCGCGACCTCCTCCGACCACCAGTAAACCTGCTTTCGCGCCGGCAGCCGCCCCGCCCTTTTAATGCTACTGTCACATACCACCGCCAGCGACTCACGGAATTGGAGCGCCCTCTCTTCCACTCCTGCTGCTCGGTCCAGTGCTCGGCCCCACCTCGCCTCTATCAACGCGGCCTCCTTCGCCGCATCCCTGTCGAGGCTGCCTAGGGACCATTTCGGGAAGGCACCCCTCCTCCCCTGTCCCACAGCATTGGGCATCTGGACCCGCCTTGCTTCGGAGACCCTCAATCCGAACCTGATGTAGAGATGGTCGGAGAGGGTCTCTACGTCTCCCAGGACACGCCAGCCCGATGCGCGGGCAGCAACGGCAGGAGTCGCGAACGTTACGTCCACGATGGACCCCCCCTGCCGGCGCACGCACGTACATTGACGACCCTGACCAATACGAGAATTCGCCCGTTAAGGGGTTTCTTAGTCAGTAGAGATGATGATCGCGCTTAGGCCTCCGTCATGGATGTGTCAACGAAGGTAAGGTTGGTGAGACCTTTCAGTCTTGCAAACTGAAGAGTTTCGCTGGCCAAGCCGTCGTTTTGCTTTAACCGAAGCTTCTTACCGTGAAGCTAGCTATGTTGATTTTACAAGGGAATCCAACACTTTCGCTTTAGTAACGTCAATAATTAAGTAGGTATCTTCTTAGGTGGGGTCGTTATTATCGGGATCTCAACAAAAGTATTGCGGTGGGTTGGTAATTAATTATCATTCGTCAGTTCAACTGTGCATTGTCGTATATTTAACATTGTTCCGACTATAAAGTGCCTTTGAGTTGATTGGGTGAGATTGGTTGCTAAGACATTGTGTTACATCCATTGAGATATTTTGGGGGTGAATTGTATTATAAATAGCTTAGGAAAAGTCAGTACTAATTGGTATTAGATTTGATAGAAATAACGATAGGGTAGACGGAATCAACAGATGAGGTGGGATTACTAGTGAGTACGAGCAACCGCGAGCGAGCGAGAGGCGAGCGCTACAGTTCGCTAACAACTCTAAGATTCATCGTTAGGGAGAATCGATATTACACTTGACATTACGTCATTCATGTACCTGTAAGTAAAACATGTACTAATATTCTATTTCAATAGACTATCATCGCATCATCATCAATATCTTGACTTACGATCATTTTCGTTATTATATCATCGCATCATCATCAATATCTTGACTTCTTCACGATTATTTTCATTATTATATCATCGCATCATCATCAATAGAGATCCCATCATGGCCAACACAAGTTGACCACTATTGTATTGCGAGTCTGTTTAAAGGGCGTCACCTACCACATAGCGTAATTTATCACTTCCCACAACTTAGTATAACAAGGAATTTATGCCCACTTTAGCCTCCATAGTTGTGCATCACTTAATGAAACTACAGAATTGTAAATTAATTCTAAGGAACTGGTATAATTGTCTTACTTAAGTTAAAGGTTCTACTAAAATGGGGTTAATGTACAACTTCAATTAACGTGTAACTTTTTCCCTTTATAGAAATACAAACTTCATACTTCTCGAAAAGGGCTGGGTCTACTCGCACAACGCGGGGCCTAACCACTAGACGAAATCACACGCCAAGCCACTTCACCAGCGCGAATCACGTATAGCTTAGGTCTAAATAGGTCTTCGAGGTTAGGTTCCAGAGATAATAAATTCTAGGTTAGATTACGGCATTGTAGGTCTGGAGTCGGACGGTTTTTTATTTGACCGAATCTCTTTCCGTCCGGTAATATCCTAGGAGATGATTTGGTCTGTTAAAGTACTCAAGCTCGAATACTTTAACATAAATAACGAGAGATCTTGTAGCTGTAGGATAGATTTACCTAGACTAGAATAAAATTCAACCTTCCTAATAGGATCGGCCGGAACTAACTTCGGTTTTTCTATTCGCTTTGGTACGAGTTAGTATTTATAGGAACAAAGTGGATATCTAGTACAATCGAGTCTTGATTTTACTAGATTAATTAATCAAAGGTTCTTTAGCTTCAAAACAAACAAAATTAATTTGATATTTCTATGGTAAATAAATGATTTATTTTCTCGCTTACTATCTGTTTAATTTTATTCAATAGCTTTTCCTTCAGGTAGGATTCCATTTTCAGACGACTAGAAGCTTCTCAGGAGCTTCAACTTTCAGCTAGGGGTTAATTTAAGTTCAGAATACAAAAACATAAAAAGCAAGCCATTTATGAGGTTGAATCGTTACAGTCTCTTCTTAACGTAATATTGTTTTTGTACTCGACGATTAAAATATGTGTATTAAGATTTCATAGAGAATACTGCAACGTCACTCTTTTCATAGTTGTAGTCCATGTTACTGTCGAAACAATCGAAATAACTACTTTTGGATACGCTCCAGACAACTAAAATAAATTCGATATAATATAATCACGTGGCTGCTTTACTGAACTGTAATTAATTGGACCAATAGAATTGCTTTGATGTCGTACGCTCGTTGATGTCTTTTAAGATATCAACAAGCGTACGAGCGATGAGCTGCACTTCGTTTCAACAAGTTCAGTTGACTCGTAGAAAAAATTATAATATACTCTTTGGTTGATTAGAAGAGTTAAGGGATTGAAAGATTCGCTTCGCTGCCGCGGTCGTGGTCGCGGGTTCAAATCCCGCTCGAGGCGAATAGTTTTTCAATTTTCCTATTTGATCGAAACTTAGAATTTCGTTAGCGGACGTTTCTTTTTAGTATAAATTTTCTGTTAAAACGAACTTATAAGTTAAGTTTCTTTTTGCAAGAACTTATAAACTAAGTTCTTGCAAAAAGAAGAATTGTAATCGGATCTACATATTAAGGCGACGTGAGCTCAGAAAACGGATTTTTAAAAGTACGTAGCTCTTGTTTGGATTATAATACGGCTGTCCTAAATTTAATTAGCAATCTTAGGGCCTTTCCCGAAGGACAACAGCTATTCGAATCCCGAGTTTTTGACTTTCGCTCCATAGAAAAAAATCACGAACATAGGTCTAAAATACACTTGAAAAATTCGTAAAATATTATGCACAACAGCTAAACAAATTAAAATTGGTTTTGAAAATTGGCAATATCATGTTTGAGGGCTGAGCTATTACTTTTGTATTTGCTTAAAACCCAAAAAAAAAAAAAAAAAAAAAACATGATATCCGCGCTTCCGAAAACGCACTTCCATCTCGCTCACGCACGCTTATGCTCAGTGAGAGGGAGAGAAGACCACGAGCCTACGTGGCCTTAAGAAGTCTAAATTCAAGTTAATATTGCCTTTGGATATTTGCAACTATCAACTCTGCATACAGGGTGTTTCCTGTAACAGGAGCAATAAATTAAAACGAAGATTCCTTAGGTAATTAGTACTCATAATAACAATAACTTAATTTTCCAAAGTTCTTAAATTTAACAATCAATGGATGCCGATTATCGCAATATGATCGCTCAACGGTGGTTTAGTGTAGTGGTACCGGGGATGCTAATCCAGAAATAATTTTAAAACAATCGATAGTGAATTAATGGTTGCCCAGCGTGGCGGGGGTACATTGCTGGTTCGATTAATTGTGTAAGAAAATAACAGGACAATTTTTCTTCATTTTAATTAATTAAAACCACTTGGACTTAATGACTGATTACTTAAGGGGTCTGATATTTTAATTTATTGCTCCTGTTACAGGAAACACCCTGTATATATACTCGTAAGTCTACGCCACCACGCCACACAGATTATTGCCCCGGCAAAGTTTCGGGTTGAGGACGTGGTTGGCGTATTTAAAGAGCCTGCGACGCGTTAATGCGGCTCACCCCGCCGGTCACCCGTTACGAAACTAGACCTCTACCTACGCTTAATTACTACGCATCGCGGTGTCAAGGTATGATTGTGGGTGAGCGTTGAGGTGAGCTTAAAACAAGTTACAGAATAGGGGGGCGGGAGCGAGTGAGTGGATCTTATATAGCGACAATCCAGTAGCGGATCTCAGTCACCAGGCTGCATCCCCTGTTATCAGCTTCGCTACTTGGTTTTGAGTAGTGTCCGACCAAAACATGTTTTTTTGCCGAAACCGAAACTGAAACCGAAGGTTCGGCGTTGGCTCTAGTTTCTGCCGAAACCGAAACAGAAACCCAACCTTTTGTAGACTTGTTAAAATCGGTGAAAAAATGACGTAAGACCGCTTTTATACACACACCTGAAACTCGTGAAGGTTGTACAAAATAAAACAAGTTACCATAATTCCGGGAACAAGCACAATAAAGCGTCACTTCACTGAGAAGGCGGCCGGCAAGCTAAGCCATATTGCCGGCTGGCGACTTGGCACGAGCGCACCCGAAGTACCGTTTTGTAAGTTTCGGCCCGGCCGAAAGGTTCGGCCGTCTTTTAGCCGAAACCAAAACTACGGCCGAAACCGAACCTTCGGTCGGACACTAGTTTTGAGAAACGAACCATTAGCACTACATACCAGTCCAACCAATAAGAGCTCCTCTGTCTTGAGAAGGCTCTCCTTCGTGAACGCGCCATGTTGGGCGTACTTGAAGATCCTGGAGATGGATCTCTGCGAGCCATGTATTTTGGCGGCAATCAGGAATGACGCGGCGGCGGTCAGCTGCAAGTGGTCCAAGGTCACAAAATCCGAGGCCAGCGCCGCGTCCAAGTACCAGATCGCCGTCTGGATGGTGGCTGGGTTGCCGTCTACACCCTGTAGAAAAGTTTCTTTAGGTAAATTTGAAGTAGGTACCTACCACACATGTATGAATATAAGGAGATCGGACATGCCGGCCGATTTGTATTGAGTACGCCTGTCGCAAGTACATTAACCCACACAACGCCCAAGTAATCGACAAGACAAAGCACGCACACATCTAAAACACACACACTTGTATACCTACGCGCATATTGGACAATACACGCGCATCATATCAGGCATTTTGTGAAGAAACGTAATATTCTCTGCTCGCAGCACGCGTGCACAGTATGTCAGAGTATGCCCATTGAGCTAACAACTGCGAAGCGGCCGCCGGCGGCTTGTTCTCTCTCTAGTATTCTATGCTCTGAGGTACCTACCTAACCAGTTGGTTAAGATTTCACGAATGATTATTTTACACAAATGCAGGGAATAATCGTTTGAAAAGTTCTTGTCAAGACGGCAATATGAGTAATGTTCATGCACCTACCACATTATGATCAATTGGCTAAACAAAAGAGATAAGTAAATTTTGCTGTCATGCCATAATAGTGCATGTTGTTACGGGAAATACTTCACTATCGGATACCCAGTGCACTATTATACTATTTTGTGCCATTGGATTCCAAAACTGCCAAAAATATCTAAGGGTCGGTCTGGGGACTTCATTACAGGGGTGTAATGACGTCATCAAAAACGCCGCGGCCGCGCTTGGAAAAGTGTAAATTACACCCAAACCATGCACCCAACACATGTGGGGTATTAAATGAAAGCTGAATAATCTTAGAATAATAATGAATAATATACTAAAAGATGGCTTTGGTATCCGAAAGTGAACTATTTGTTCGACGGAATCCCGTAACAATACGCACTAATATTTATCTACTTCTTGACTTCTTGATACAAACAGAAAAATCAATCATTGTAATAATTATAATTCTTGGGGCCAAATACTCGTATTGTACGATTACGATTGTACACCAATCTAAGTAGGTATATCCAAATATTTTTAATTGTAAGTAATACCTACATTTCAGTGAATTGGTAATAGGGGAGATGCGGATAAGACGGGGACACGAGGTAAGACGGGGCCACCCACACATAGACGAAACTATACGTCACACTAACGCATCGCAATGGCCGACGGGACGCCCCTCCCGCGCGGTCATCAGCAAGACGACCGCGACATACTCTCGAGCTTTCTCGCGCTATCCGTCTCTTTCTTAATATACCACTTAGAAAGAGACGGATAGTACGAGAGAGCTCGAGAGTATGTCGCGGCCGTCTTGTGATACGAGTAGCCGTGCTGTGATGATGTCGGCAGCGAGTGAGAGTGCGTGCGTTTGTTCTTTAAATTGTTCAGCGCAGGTCGAAATGTGTTTACCGATTTCATCGATCTATTATCTGTGACCTCAAAAATTTGTTATAAAACCGTAATTGCCCGATTAACGTGGATTTTTTAACGCATTTGTGATTGTATTAATTATTGTGTTTTTTTTTACTATTCATTTTGGCAAATTATGCGAGGCATGATGGGGCTACCTAAAATCGTCGGAAAACTCGGTAGGGTATCAGCAGTGTGGACGATGGGGCTACACAGCTTGTGCTGGAGCCAACGACGACGATTTGGAAGATGTGTTATTATGTATTTTCTGTCAACAAAATTAAGTCCACATCTTACCCATTGTCCCAATCTTGCCCCTTTTTGAGTATCCCGTCTTGCCCCACATGTAGGGTAAGATGGTGTATTTTCCATTTTATTAAATTTTTACCTTTTTTTTTATTATGATTAGTTAGCAAGTCCAAAGGTATGCCAAATAAAACTATAATAATTTATTAATGTTTGATAAATAAATAATAACGCTAATATTATTTTAAATACCCAGTCTTTTACTTCTTTACCTTAGCGTCCCCGTCTTAAGGATGATTCACGCTAGAACGGGCCGTGTCCGGCCCGGGCCGTTTTCTCAGAAAAACGACGGCGTTTTTGCGCGGCCGAGCTATACCCAAGCCCGGCCGAGCCACGTCCGGGCCGTACCTACACCGAGGCGCTTCCGAGCCTCGCCCGTGGCTCGGCCGGGCTTAGGTATGGCTCGGCCGCGAAAAAACGCCGTCGTTTTTCTGAGAAAACGGCCCGGGCCGGACACGGCCCGTTCTAGCGTGAATCATCCTTTATCCGCATCTCCCCTACACACAAATACTTACATTAATTTTCATCAGCCAATTGATGAGGCAAGCTCTTCTATCACCCTTGACCCGAGCGAGTGACACGGACTTATTTTCTGCTTGCAAAAGGTAAGCCATGATCTCCGTTGAGTAATCTCGCCCCTGGGCCATGTACGACTTTTCTACTGCGAATAAAACAAAAAAATGATAGAAACAATTCAAATCACGGCCATGTTTAAAATATCTGTAATAAAAAGAATAATATTAATTTGAATAATATTGCTATTTACTTACAAAAGTCAGGCGACTGCATTCGATTTCGAACCGTTTGGTTGAAATTCAGCCGCCGCCTTGGTCTGTCTTTGGGTTTTTTATTATTTGGTAACGGAGTCCCTTCACTGCTACGGGGCCTCTTTATGCGTCTTTTTATTATGTTCTTCTTCCTAACTGACGTGTTATGGGCTGGAGTCGATGCTGATAGCCGCCTTTTACTAGCTGCATCATGTTCATCATCATCATCATCACTGCTGATGTAAATAATACTACTAGTCCCTGACATTCTTCGTTTCTCGCCTAGACTTCCCATTGTCGAAACTTCGAAAGGACGGTTTAGATTGGCGTCCAGGCTTCGGCATCTTTGATTGCTTGGACCAGCACAGGCTGGCAAAGGTAGTAAGGGTATGGGGATTCTTGTAATTTTTTCCATTGTACCTATACTATAAGGTCGCGGGAGTCCGCTGGATGCGGGTGGCGCAGGACCGGTCACTTTCGAACTCTTTGGGAGAGGCCTATGTCCACCAGTGGACGTGTTTCGGCTGATACGATGATGATAATCCTTTAAAAACAAAATTATCTAATGCATAAGCGGACCACCCACATGACGTAGTTTAGGGAAAAGGATCTAACCCACAAGACATCACCATTTAAATGTATGACTTTTGTTTTAGACAGAAGGTTCCAATCTCATATTTTACATGGTGTAGGTTGGATCATTTTCCCTAAACTATTTACGTCCTTTATTAGGGTAAGGGCTCCAGTGAATGAACGGATACAGTGAATGAAAGTTCTGTATATATTTCTAAATAGTATACTTACCGTGTATTGTTTTCTCGTTTAGAAACATTCACTGTAAGGGTTTTGTAACATTAAAAATATCAACTCGGTCGCAACAGTTACTAAATGAGCGAAGCTTAAAGTTGACGGCTATGGGCGTGGATTTTTTGTATGAGCCGGAGATGAGGGGACAAGAATATCACCTTTTATTTGATTGTAACTATATAGAAAAGAAAATAATCAATACAAGTTAGTTACCAATTTTCCGTTGGTGTTTTTATTACCTAAAGCCCTAAGCTCTCTCCGGGAGTGTAGGGTCTCCCTTTACAGCATCCTCTCACAGTGGCGAAGACCCCTTTAAGCCCTCAATCGATCAAATGAGCCTGTTTGATCGGCTGTGCGAAGTTCACCCTCCGCCAACCCAATTTCCTCCCCGTAGGATTCCATCTGTTGCCATAGGTCTCGTGGTAACAGATATCCCTGTCTACATCAAAGTCGTAAGTCAAGGATAGGGTAGGCACTAAGGGACTTAGGATGATAGGCTCCCTTGCATAACTTTTTAATTTAATCGTATGGCATACATTATTTGGTCTTTGAGTTTGTAATTTTTAGTACCACCCAGGGGACACGTGCAGGGTGTGGTAGGTAGCTCCTGCGGACGCAAGTGACAGTTGTCCCCCCTTTGTCAAGTGAGTGGGCAACTCGACTGTTTGAGGTTCTTAAGCCGCCCGAAGGCCTCTAACTCGGCTTAACGACTACTGTCATAGACAGCAGCCGGGATGAACTGCTTAGCGTGCCTTCCAAAGCACGGAAGCGCTCATTTATAGTAACCACTCAAACAGGCGGTCACCCATCCGAAGACTGACCGCTGCCATCGTTGCTTAACCTGCGTTTTCGGTTCCGACTCGCAGGCGCCGCTGGGCTATGAACGCTTGACGCAGTCTGTGCAGCCGCACGCTGGATACTTAATAGAATCCCGATTATACCGAACCTAATTACATTTACTACTAAACCCGAACCTCTAAGGGAAGTTACCTTTACTTTCATACTTTCAATTACTATCCACCCCAACCTGGGGTACATTATCCAGTTTGTGACTGTGCAGTAATTAATTTCATAGGGACAGGGATTCTTGTAAATTGACAGGTAACTTATACTGTAATCTTAAATGAATCTGAACCATTACAATTAGTATAGATTACAGTAGTATTCTTCAACTCCCTTTTATTTTCAGAGCGGGTCGCAGAGTGACTTGAAATACTAGGGTTACTTATACTTCAATTTGTATATAGATGAGTTGATTGGAGAGCTGAGCAGCATGCATGTCGGATGCCATATTGACAATGTCTGCGTAAACAACATTAGCTATGCTGATGACATGGTGCTGCTTGGTCCCTCAATCAACTCCATAAGGCAACTGATTGCAAGGTGTGAGAGCTACGCTGAACGACATGGTCTTAGGTACAATTCAAATAAAAGTGAGATGGTGATCTTTAAAGCCCGTAAGTATAATCCGCAAAGTGTACCTCCCGTCATGTTGAACGGTGAGGCCCTAAAAGTATCCAGTAAGTTTAAATATCTGGGTCATATAGTAACCGAGAATATGAATGATGACCTGGATATCGAAAGGGAGAGAAGAGCCTTAGCAATCAGGGGCAACATGCTCATCCGTAGATTTGCACGGTGTACAAGGGAAGTCAAGCTGACACTCTTTAAGGCCTATTGTACGTCTTTTTACACGTGCAGTCTATGGATGAGGCATACAAAGCGAGCCTACAATGCGTTACGTGTGCAATTCAACAATATCTTCAGGATGCTGTTCAAGCTGCCTCGTCACTGCAGTGCGTCAGGCATGTTTGCCGAAGCGCACACTGATGGCTTCCATGCCATCATACGCAAGAGGGTCGCCTCGCTGCTGAGACGAGTGCGAGGAAGTGAGAACAGCATTCTGAGGATATTGGAAGGACGTTGGGATTGCCCTATGTTAGGGCACTGGGTTGGCATTGTGACGGGGAGGGTAAAATAACTCTGAGTTTTGCCCTGAACGACACAGTGCCTCTCAGCGTACAAATTATACTTTTCTTTTCTTTTCTGTTTTGCCTACTAACATTTAGCTTTAAAAAAAAATTATGTACTAACAAACTTATGGATTCTATGAGTCTGAAATAAATGATTTTTATTTTATTTATTTATTATATCGGTATAGGTACGCATTTGTTAACTTGTTAAGTTATAACTTGCACTATTTGTGAGGGGTCGCAGGTCTGGGTTACTTAAGACTATCGGAAACTACAGTATGGGGTTGTTTGAGAAAGGAGTTACAAGCTGACTGAAAATGTAGCTAATTAGGGTTCCGTATCATGCACTACGAAACAAACACCTCTTTACTTTAGGTGTTACAGACAGTCCTCTCTGCAGAGCCTGCATGGAAGAGGACGAGACAGCCACCCACGTCATCCTGATATGTCCTGGAGTGGCGGAATACAGGGCAAAACACCTCGGAACACCGGGGTCACTACCGGAGGCCGTCGGCAACATAAAGGGTCTGCTAGGCTTCCTGGTGGAACTGGGTTGGCACGAATAACAGTAGTGCCAAAACCCCTACGCAAAATAGGCGCATTTATGACGTCGAGTTGCGGAAACCCAGCCCGCGTACAACCTATAACCTATAGGGTTCCGTACTCAAATAGTAAAACGGGACCTATTACGACTTCGCTGTCCGTCCGTCCGTCTGTCTGTCATCAGGCTGTATCTCAAGAACCGTGATAGCTAGAGAGTTGAAATTTTCACATATTATGTGTTTCTGTTGCCGCTATAACAACAAATACTAAAAACAAAATAAAATTAATATTTTTATTGATAATGGTACGGAACCCTTCGTGCGCGAGTCTGACTCGCACTTGGCCGGTCTTTTTTTATCATGATGTGTCCTATTTTTAATGTATTTTAATTATTTGACTGACTGTGTTATGTTATGTAGTATTAGGATTTTTTTTTGTTCGTTTTAGTCTTAACTCACTAAAGTAAGTTCCTTTGGCCTATCATCCGTTTCGATTTACTGTCATTCATTCAGCACAAATGGAAAATTGACAACTCGAAATTATTGATCGAATCTTTGAAAATCCTCGACATGGAGAACTATCCAGCCTGAATAATGCTAAAATATGTTATTATGTCCTAAAGTAAAATTGACCTAACTACATAATATAATAAAGGTCGAAAGAAATACGTCCGTATGGAATTATTTCTTTGCAATCCAAAAATATGGCCAATCATTGGAATTTATACGTCATATATATATGAATTTTGTTCAAAATTTACGGTTTTCATATGAAGTTTTGATATTAATTTAAATTAGACCACATTCACTTTGCACGTATACATATTTGCATATGAACTATGAACCTATTTTCATAGTGGACAAAATTCCATTTGGGCTAGATTCATTATGAACAAGCAAAGAATTGGTCATAAAAAATTATAGACTCAATTAAATTTTAACCATATTCACTTTTGGTGGTAGGTATGTATTACTTTTGGTCGCTAAGCCCTTTTGAAAGACAACAAATTTGAACAATATAATTAACACGAATTTGTTTATTTTGAATGACAATGGCACGCGCTCGGCGCATTCAGCCAAAGTACCTGCGGCGCTACCACGAAAACCGATACTCAATGTTCATATATTTGCATCCCTGTCACTCGAGTTTGGTTAGTGCGATAGAGATAGAGATACCCGAATATTTTCGAATTCCGAAGTTCGTGGTTATAGCTTAGGAATCGAAAATATGGTAAATAATCATAATGTATTATCTCGAAAAAGAATTTAAAATAAATATAGTCAAATCGAGAAAAAAACAAAGCAAGAGGTTATATAGGTAATGATTAAGTTATAAGAATCCAAAGTTTTAAGAGGGGGTATGTTCTGTCCCTTTTCCGCAAAACGCACCTTCATATGAAACGATTGTTTTTTACTATGACGCTCGAGTATATTGACGTCACAGTCCCTCATCGTTTTCTCACTCTAACAAGCGACATTAAAACGGATGTAGCTTCATAATTTTTTGAGATATTTGAATGGGAGTTTCATTATCTTCTATCTATTTATACATAATAAATGCCTATGTCCTGACTGACTTATTCACTCAATCACTCACTCACTCACTCATCAACGCACAGCCGAAACTACTAATCTTAGAGAGTTGATTTTTGCACAGTATGTTGCTTTTATAACGTGGGCTAGGGATAAAAAGGGATTTTTGAAAATTCTACCCCTAAGGGGGTAAAATGGGGGTGCAAAGTTTGTATGGGAGAACCTTTTTTTTTTGAGCTATAGACTTAAACTTTGTAGAAAAATTAGTTATTAGAATACAAATGAAACACTTTCAGCGTTTTGGAAAATTCCACCCCTACGGGGGTAAAATAGGGGTGCAAGGTTTGTATGGGGGAAACATTTTTTTTTTAAATAGAGACTTAAAACTTTGTAGAAAGATCAGTCATTAGAATACAAATAAAGAACTTTCAGGGTTTTAGAAAATTCTACCCCTAAAGGGGTAAAATAGAGTGCAAAGTTTGTATGGGAAAAACTACTTTTTTTTAAATAGAGACTTAAAACTTTGTAGAGAAATTATTCATTAGAATACAAATAAAGTACCTAGATTCAGTGTCTTAAAAAAATCTAACCCTAAGGGGGTAAAATAGGGGTGCAAATTTTGTATGGGGGAAACAATATTTTTTTTAAATAGAGACTTAAAACTTTGTAGAAAGATTAGTCATCAGAATACAAATTAAGTACTTTCAGCGTTTTAGAAAATTCTACCCCTAAAAATAGGGGGCTAAAATAGGGGTGCAAAGTTTGTATGTGGGAAACTATTTTTTTTAGCTAGAGTCCTAAAACTTTGTAGAAAGATTATTTAAATACAAAGAAAGTACTTTTAGCGTTTTGGAAAATTTCACCCCTAAGGGGGTAAAATAGGGTGCAAAGTTTGTATGGGAAAAACATATTTTTTTTTAATAGAGACTTAAAATTTTGACGAAAAATTACTTATTAGAACATGAAAAATACTACATTCGGCGTTTTACAAAAATCATTCCCTAAGGGGGTTAAAAAAGGGTGCAAGGTTTGTATGGGGAACACTTTTTCTGAGCTAGACACTTAAAACTTTGTAGAAAGATTACTTATAAAAATACAAAAAAAAAGGCTTTCAGCGTTTTGAAAAAATCTATCCCTAAGGGGGATAAAAAGGGGTGCAAAGTTTTTATCAGGGAAAGTTTATGTTTTTGAGTTAGAGACTTGAAACTTTGTAGAAAGATTACTTATTAAAATACAAAAAAAGAACACAAATCGTTTTAGAAAATTCCACCCCTAATAGGGTTAAAAAGGAGAGCAAGCTTTGCATGGGCAACACTTTTTTTTGAGTTAGACTTAAAACTTTGCAAAAAGATTACTAATTAGAATACTAAAAAAGAACTTTCAGCGTTTTAGAAAACTCCATCCCTAAGGGGATCCTTAAGATCCTTAAGAAGGGTAGCCAGTGTTGTGTGGGAAAAGCTTTTTTTTTTACTAGACTTAAAACTATTCAAAATGTTAGTTATTAAAATTAATAATAAAGTACTTTCAGAGTTTTAGAAAATTCCACCCCTAAGGGGGTTAAGAAAGCTTTGTATGGGCAACACTTTTTTTGAGCTAGAGACTTAAAAGTTTACGAAAAAAGTTCTTTCAGCGATTAGAAAAATTCAACCTCTAAGGGGGTTTAAAAGGGGGTTCAAATTTTAAATGGCGAGCAATAAAATTGTAAAGTGTGAGTAAGAGATTTTTAACTTCGGTCTTATTCTGTACGTTAAAAGACTACAAAACTGATTTCAGAGTTTTTCCAAATTCATCCCCTAAGAGTGTTAAAATTGGTTCAAAGTTTGAGTATTTCAAGGCATTTTTAAAGTATGAGATTTTTAACTTTGGGTTTGTTCACAAACTAGAAAATGAACATCAACTTTTTTTTTAATTATCCCCTAAAAGAGGGTTCAAATTTTGTATTGAGAGAAATCATTTTCTAAGACGATAAAAAGTTCTACGCGGACGAAGTCGCGGGCAACAGCTAGTATTTACATATTTATTTATTTTTGTTTTAAGCTTAGTAAATATAAGTACTTACCTACTTTAAATAATATTCTTCTGTAACTTGGTCGGGATCGCACTAAAACTTAGTCATAGTTATGTATGTTCTCCCTAATTGTCGTATACATATCAGAGGGCCAACCGCGAACGGCATTAGAAGTTTTATCTCTCTCTGTCGCACTTAAGTACGAACTCGTAAGTATGACAGAGAGGGGATACTTCGAATGCCTTTCGCGGTAGGCCCTCAGATGTAATACTGTAAATCGCTACTTTAAATTAATGTTTTAATTTATGTTTGATGTGGATGTGCTTGAATAAATAAATAAACTGTATGTAGTTCTTAAATAAATTTTGAAATTTTGATGCGGTTTTTTGCGTCCGATAGCTACGTTTCAACAAAATCGGTTCAGCCGGTCTTGAGATATTGAAATTTGAAATGAAAATGTTCTTCAACTTTTCTGAGTTGTTAATGTAAGGGGCTCCACGCGCTTTTTGACTAGTTTTGATGAGTTTTGAGTTGATATTCCTCCGTCATTACATTAGATATATTTATGCCACAAACGTTAATCGGTTCTTCAATACTTTATCTACTTTTGTAAGAGTTTTTTGAAAAAAAATATATATTTTTTTTCTATGATTTATTCAAACATGGTCCAAAAAAAGCTCTGTTTTCGATATTAGTAAGTATGTTGTTTATGAACTTTTATATATGAAATTTACATGTAAAGCCAGGTCCGCTGCGCCAATGTTTTCCATGTTTTTAAACATCTAACATGTTTTCCGTCAGGTTCGGCAAACAAATAGGGTTTTGTTTTGATTGGCAAAACATGTTTGACGTTTAAAAACCACGAAAACATGGCGCAGCGGACGCGGCTTAACTGTTCCTTTTTGACGTTTCTAACAACCCAAGAGAGTTCTTTATTTTTAACTCATTTTTACAAAAGTTACGTCCAATAAACTGGTTTTTTGGCCTAAAATTGATAAAGTTTAGTGCCATATATCTCAAAAACGATGAGTTTTGAAGTAAATATGGGATACTATTTCGGTTAACCTCGTTGTTGTTAATACGGTAAGCCAAAAAAACACGAAAAAACGGACGGTAACGGATCGAAGGTCATTGGGAGCTGTGAGCCCCTTAACTCCTCTCATCATCATCAGTTAGCGTGTTAAATTTAGCCATGTCTAAGGTGCTTTATTGCTTTATAAGTATTGGAGAGCTGTCAAAGGTTTCGACTATAAGCGCTCGTCAGGTTGTCCTCAGGAGGTCCTGGGATCCGGTTCTCTGACTCGGTTTCTAGGTCGACCGAAAGTTCCACCTTCCTGGGACATCGCCTTTGAGCGCTGATTTGAAAACTAATTCCTAATGTTATTCTTCCTAATTTTTATGTCGGCGTGATTTATTTATATACTAATGCCGAATTACAGCTTTCTATTAGTGAGTGTAACTGAGCTAAGCCGTAGACGGACGGATGGACAAACGGACAGACATAGCGAAACTATAAGGGTTCCTTGTTGACTACGGAACCCTAAAAACCGTTGGTGATTCAGCCATATGCCTTGCTCTGTGCTTAACTGTCGGGCCAGGAACAGGAAAATCAAGTGAATTAACATCTACATATTCCGAACGGAAACCAGAAACCTTATAATACGTGTTCATGCATTTTATTCCATCCCCACCGCTATCCAAACGGCCGCTTAATTACTCTCACCTAATATGACCTTAGTACTGACCTACGAGTGGTGCGATACGCATGCCCGCGACGTGCTTCATTGAATACCTACACAGTTTGAAACTGTTGAAAGCAAACAATATTGTGCGTGCCAACACCTGAAAGCTGTACAGCTGGTGATCCCAAGTGTGTGACCCGGATCTGAACTGTTCCCGTGTGCCCGCGGGACGCCTACCTACTTGTTTATTCCGCGAGGATCGCGGCATTCCAGCAGCTTAAGGTACTGTGCTCCACTGACTGACAGGCACCCCTTTTAACCCTTAACAGTACGAGTATACATACTCGTATGTATTTCTACATTTTCTTCAGTGGTTTGCGTTTTTCAATTGAAATGTTTATTAACTGATTATTCTGTGTGACGATCGTGAACCTCCCTATATATCACACTATCCTATTGACGCCATTTGACGCCTTATCTTCGCTGGTATTTGCGAAGACGCGTCCCAAAAATTGCTTAAGATAGTACACGGAAACTACATATTTTGAAAGTAACTCTTATTACTTGATATTATCTAGGGTAACACAACGATAGCGTGAGTCAGGCTTCGCAAAAGCAACATCTAGCGGAAAATGTTGTTACTAATTTTACGTATAGATAAACTTATAAACTGTTTCAATCATAATTTCCTTGCCCTTATCCCGTTTACTTGGGGTCGGCGCAGCATTTTTTTTTCTTCCATACTTCTCTGTCAGCCGTCATATCATCACTCACTTCTTTTCTCTTCTTATCGTCTCTCACACAGTCCATCCACCTTTTCCTTGGCCTACCTCGTCTTTTACATCCATCCACATTCATACCTAATACTCTTTTGGTCACATGACTTTCATCCCTCCGCATTACGTGTCCATACCACGCAAGGCGATTGGCTCTCAATTTATCCGCGATAGGTGCTACTTTTAGGCTCCCCTTACATACACATTTCTTATTCGGTCCATCCTCCATAAACTGTTTCAATATAAGCTGATTACTTGCAAAATGTATTCGTGGTCGTGGATGTGCGATACTTTTTGAGATTTAACAGTGTTATAACCATGTCATGGTGTGGCTGTGAAAGTTGTAACCAGGCGACGTGGATGGCTGTGAAAGTTGTAACCAGGCGACGTGGATGGCTGTGAAAGTTGTAACCAGGCGACGTGGTAATCCAGTTGTGCATAACAAGCAGAACACTGAGACAACTGTTTATTTTAAAAGGGGTCATCAGAACTCACAGCAGTGTTGTGGGCTCTGTAAGCCACGAGCTAATGACTAGGAAGCGTATCTACAAATTACCGCTGCCTGATTACAGGTCAGCTCTCGCCAGGAAATCACCCGCTTACGCACATTCATGTATATATAATTACACATGCAAAAAACTCAACATTAAACGGCTATCAGTTACTAAAGTTAAATATGTAGTGAAACACTGGCTTCTCACATTGCCCTATGAGGCAACAGAAGACATCGTAAATTCCACAAAGTCAAAGTAAACCCAATCAAAATACCATTTATTATAGTGGGACCCCCCCCCCCTTCCTTCACACACACACACACACACACACACTCACGCGCGAGCGCGAACACACACACACACACACACGTTATACACTAAACTAATAAGCACAAATTCACACACACTCAAACAGAGAGTAAGTAGCGAATAAGCATAGAATACGTGTTTGTAGGTAGTGGAAGTAGTGTTAGTTTTTTTTTTTTAATTACGTAAGTTTATTCTTAATACTTAACGACTCTTGTGTGTTTGTACCTAAAGATTAAATTAATTAATGTTATTGTTGTGAATCGCACTGGCAGAAGGCCAAGATACAGGCTCAGCCTAGTTTGGTCTCTGATAGTAAGAAGTCGAATGGATGTTTTGTTTTTGATAATAAACCTTTTTGTACATTTGTGTATATTTTGTATAAATGATAGTAGTTACTTGTTTTATAAACTTGAGACTAATGGTGTGTAGTTTTTTGGAAATCACCATGCTATTATTTTTTTTTAGATTCCCCTTTTTTTGTAGGTGCATTCTATAACTAGAATCAAAAACCGTCTAAATCCAGTGAATGAACTGTTCATTCACTGGCATCGCCTGTTTTAATGTTTTCGCAATATCTTATGTTCTAGTGATTGTAATAAGTTTTAGTTTATATTAACATAACCACCAATGGTTTGTCCATCGTTGGTCCAGTGTTCGAACAAACCTCATTTTCAAACATAAAGTTAGTTCATACACTGATGTATAGATTTCCAGTAAATGAACATCGACCGATAATTACCTAGTTCATTTATTGGTGTTTTGGAACCAGTAAATGAAGGAACATTTGTTACAGTTTTTTAATATATTTAGAAAAACCGGCCAAGTTCGAGTCGGTCTCGCGCACGAAGGGTTCCGCACCATTATCTATAAAAACCATTTTATTCTGTGTTTTTAGTATTTGCTGTTATAGCGGCAACAGAAATACATCATCTGTAAAAATTTCAGCTGGAACTATAACGGTATCAGTGAGATACAGCCTGGTGACAGACAGACGGACGGACGGACGGACGGACGGACGGACGGACGGACGGACGGCGGAGTCTTAGTAATAGGGTCCCGTTTTACTCTTTGAGTACGGAACCCTAAAAAGTAAACCATTAACTACTATCCCGTGTATTTTTTTATATCGAGATACTCCAAACAAAATCGCTAAAAAGCAATTTAAACCAATAAACCATGACTACAACAGTCGTTCATTTACTGGTTCTTAGTTGTTCATTTACTGGTTTTTAGTTGTTCATTTACTAGAAAACCGGGTTCATTAACTGGTGATTTTCCATTTTTCTACCTAAAAGGTCGTATTACTTAAAATTTCCACCCGGACGTCATTATATAGATATAAATTAAGCATTTTATTGTCTTTTTACTTTGTAACACCAGTGGCTTAAAATTATGGAAACTTATTGCAAAAGCAAAGTAATTTAAGCAAACTAGAATACTTGTTTTAGCTGTACAAACAGTCATGGCCGATATTAAGTATACCTATCTTAAATAAAACAATTTTTGAATTCAAAAATATCCTTAAGCGTTCTTTCACTGGAGCACTTACCCTAGCTCTTGAATTTTAATACCTGTAAATGAAATCACACCTACACCAGCATTTCATCATACTTACCTTAGACCTGATTTGTAAACTTACTTAGGTCTGAATTACTTAATTGCCCAGCGACCTCTCCTTCTCATTAATTAGGTTTTGTTACGTTATATGGGCATTTTCAATAATTCGTGCACCCAATTAGCGTGAGTTGTTAAATAAAAATTAACTCAGTGTCAGTTTTGTAACGACAATTAAGTATTTAGTTTGTATAAAAATTTACTTTTTCTTTTCAATATATAAATCATATGCATATAGACCTTATTTAAATGCGAAAAAAGTTCAGTTTGACATCATTTGTATGCTTAACTTTCGTTACATAACTGACACTGAGTTAATTTTTATTATACAGTGCAGCAGTGGGCCTTATTAGGGGACTTTTACTACAGTTTAATTAAGTGTCGTAAAAGTACGTAAATAAATTTAAAATAACAGTATTTAGGTACCTATAATTGGATGTTAAACATATTTAAACACCTAGGTAATTTCACTAAAAATACTGACTAATTTTGCTACGTTTGAAGTAGTTTGGAAAGCAGTAGTAGGAAATCTTAGGAACCTTCTTGATGCACCTACCTTAGGTATAAATAAATAAATATTACAGGACAATCTTACACAAATCAACCTAGGCCCACGGTAAGCTCATTAAGGCTTGTGTTGTGGGTACTAGGCGATGATATATATAATAGATACATACATATAGATACTTATATACATATATAACATCCATAACCCAGGAACAAATATTCGTGATAAATACACAAATAAATGCCCTGACCGGGATTCGAACCCGGGACCTCCAGCTTCGTAGGCAGAGTCACTACCACTGGGCTACGGAGGCCGTTTAAAATATATATATAAATTTTATTATATATAAAATATATAAATTTTCTCCTTATAACTTTCACTTAATGGCTCTTCACTTACAGGCACTACCACCGTGACCGTTAATATGACTAAACTTAAATACTTAAATAAATGTACCGTATAAGTAAGTAGATAACGACATTATTTCTAAAAACTTACAAACTACCTACTTATAATTTTCATGCATGGTCACAGATTGCTTTAAGCGTTCTATTCACCTAGCAATTTGTCACAGCAACCGCCTTCAAAGTGAATGAAATGAACGTTTGCTGTCTCTTTCTTTCTTATAGCTGCATTCTCTAGGTAACTGTCGGTGTCAGATCCAGTAACGATATAGGATATCAAATGCTTGGATTAGGAATAGGTACTACTTGAAATAAGAGAAACAACCAAGCAACATTAATATATTTATTGTATTATATTATTTTGGTCGAGTCACGCTAGCGCAAAGCAGTCACGTAATTTCTGCCTCCGCTTTTATAAATTCGAAAAAGTGTAAAAATGTGATTGTTTATAGCTGTGAGTTATATCGTTGTGTAGCTATCGAACTGATGAGTACAGTGCAAAAAAACAGTTTCTTAAACACGCAACAGTTTTGAAGATATAATAAAAAACATTTCAAATTTTTATCATAACGGTGTATTTTATCGCCGATGCACGAGCCGGTTAGCAGTGAGTCACCCGCTTGCTGTTCGGTATCGCTGCAGCGCTGCAGCGCTTGACCGCTGACGTAACGAACGGTCTAATTAATGGTTTTTAACGCTGGAAAAACTGACATTTATATAAACTGGATACTCGTACTTTTTCGGCGGTGAAAGGCCATGTCGGCTTGCGCGAAAAAAAAATGTGCTTACCAAATATAATTGAAATGCTGTGATTAAGTTCTATCTACGTGTTATAAAAGTAAAAAATACTTAGCCAAGGACAATTACAATCAATAAAGTGCTTTTCTATAATTAGTGCTAATCGAAGGACAATTCATCGAACAAAAGTGAATTTAACTCAACACCACCGTCAAATCTTAGTGCATAAATTGTTCGGTGCAAAAAACGTAACCGCCGCGGATTTTCATGGCGCTTACGACCTGTCGCGACTTCTCCCATTGTGATAAACAGCGAACAAGAGTGTAGAGTGCGCACGAATTTAGACCTTACGGGACTCCATTACGTTATAATATCGCCTATTCAATTTTGATCACCAACAAAAAATGTCAGAAGATATATTAAAAAAGTTATTTGAGGACCAACGGAGGGAATTAGCAGACCAACTAAGGAATATGGAAGAGAATATAACTCGGGGAATAAACGAAAACCTTGACCGCAAATTTCAGCACCTGCAAATTCAAATGGACGACATAAAACAAACTATTGAACTGATTGAAAAACAGTTAAAAATGCGTAATTTAATAATATTCGGTATAGCAGAGGAAGAAAACTCATATTCAGAACTGGAAAACATAGTACTAACAATGATCACTGTAAACCTCGACGTAAGTTGCGACATCTCAGAAATAGAATTCGTCAGAAGTAGTGATGGGCAGCGGGAACATTCCCGCTACCGGTAAGTTTCCATTTGGGAATATTACTAGTAAGTTACCAATGTTACCAGTAACATTCCCAAAATACGGTAAAATACGAAACTGATGATAGTGATGATGTAAATGAGATAAAATAAGGTCTAATAGTTCTTTTCTTAGTGCAACAAGTTATGTAGGTAGGTACAGTCAGAGATGGGCATTATTCGAATGATTCTTTATTCGAATAATTATTCAAATAAGCATTTATTCGTCACTAATTTATTCGCGAATAATTTATTCGCGAACACTTTCGAATGACGAATGATTTATTCTCATTTTATTCGAATAAATCGAAGAATACATCCACGAATAATATGTAATTTACCTCTTTACGCCTAAACCGCTAAACCGATTTAGATGAAATTTGATATAGAGATAGTTTAAGTCTCCGGTAAGGACAAAGGGTAGTTTTTATCCCGAAAATCAGCCCCTAGGCGGTTGAAATTGGGGGTGGAAATTTGTATGGAGCTACTTAAACCGCTGCCCAGATTTGAATTAAATTTGGCAAATAAATATTTTGAGTCCCGGGGCAGGAAATAAGATAGGTTTAATCCCGGAAATCGTCCCCTAAGGGGGTAAAATGGGGGTGAAAATTTAGTTGTAAACCCATTTTGATGAAATTTGGTTTCGAAATAGTTTGAGTCCTAGGAAAGGACATATAAGATAGGATAGTAAACTATCTTTGAAATCATCTCCTAAGGGGGTGAAATAAGGGGTGACAATTCGTATAGAACCCATTTGAATACAATTTGGTAAAGAGATAGTTTGAGGCCTACGAAAGGACGTAGGATAGTTTTTATTCCGGAAATCACCCCCCGAGGGGGTGAAATGGCGGGTGAAAATTTGGATGTAACCCATTTAGATGAGATTTAGTATAGAGATAGTTTGAGCCCTGGGAAAGGACATTAAATAGTTTTTATTCCGGTAATCATACTCAAAGGGGGTGAAATGGGGGTGAAAATTCGCATGGAACCCGTTTGAATACAATTTGGTATAGAGATAGTTTAAGTCCTACGAAATAGGATAGTTTTGATTCCGGAAATCACCCCCGAAGGGGTGAAATAGGGGGTGAAATTTTGGATGGAACCCGTTTAGATGAAATTTGGTATAGAGATAGTCTGACCCCGGAAAATGACAACGGATATTTTTTATCCCGAAAATCATTCCCTAAGGCCTAAGGGGCTGAAATAGGGGGTGAAAATTTGGATGAAACCAATTTAGATAAAATTTAGTTAAAAGATAGTTTGAGTCCTAAAAAAAGGACATAGGATAGTTTTTATCCCGAAAATCATCCTCTAAGGGGATGAAATCGGGGGTGAAAATTTGGATGTAACCCATTTAGATGAGATTTAGTATAGAGATAGTTTGAGCCCTGGGAAAGGACATTAAATAGTTTTTATTCCGGTAATCATACTCAAAGGGGGTGAAAATTCGCATGGAACCCGTTTGAATACAATTTGGTATAGAGATAGTTTAAGTCCTACGAAATAGGATAGTTTTGATTCCGGAAATCAAAAAATGGTGGGGGTGAAAATTTGGATGGAACCCGTTTAGATGAAATTTGGTATATTTCAATTTCAATTTCATTTATTTAAAAACCAACTGGGATCATGTGTGTTAGTAGCTACTTAAAAATAGGGTTAATGATAGGTAATAACTTAAAATATATATTCTACCTGCTTATTTATGTGCACCATACAGCAGTGCCTCAAATATGCACAATCAAGGCGTTCAGCGACCATTCTCAGGATGCTGTTAGGACTGGCCCGGATCCTGCGTACCAGTGATGAACACCGTTTTCGCATCGTAGCATGGAAACAGTCCACCCTCGCCTCCGCGAACATCCCCGAAGCACTGCAGTAGCGGGGTATAGAGATAGTCTGACCCCGGAAAATGACAACGGATATTTTTTATCCCGAAAATCATTCCCTAAGGCCTAAGGGGCTAAAATAGGGGATGAAAATTTGGATGCGCGAATTTACAACGATTTTAAATGACCTCTCCTTCAGTGAAGAGGGAGGGATTTTCACTGAAGGAGAGGTCATTTAAAATCAATGTAAATTAATAATTATTATAAAAATAAATAAAAACATATTTGTATAAGTCAATCATTGTAAGTTTTAAAAACCTGTTATAAACTATATTTTCATGTAATAATGTTTTATAACCAATAAATGGCTATTCTAATTCTAATTATTTATTAACCATTGAGACCTGACCATATCGTATTGAGTGTAATAAGCTGGACGTATACGTCCCTAAGAATGTAACCTAAAGCACAATGACTGTATTCAATTAGTTATTTAAACGTGAATATACTTAAACCGCTGAGGTACAATATCTCGTCCTTAATCGATATTCTTCTGTCGGCTGCTAGAAGGCAAGTGAGCGCTCCCGCCATGCTCTTGCCTTTTTATGGTGTGTAGTTTGACAGCTCCGGATGCACGTTAGCCGTGGTGTTGCCAGGATGATCGGCAAAAACTCCGTGGCGACAACAGAAATAGGGATTAGACCCAATTAGGCCGAACTAGAATGAGGACTTAAGCTGAGTTTAAAACGTCCTAATTGTAAAGGCTAATATTGATTGAAATAAACTATTCTTGGTTGTTTGAATTAATACTTAAATATGATAGGTTGTTTTGCTTAATTAAACCAACTGGATCCTTGAATTTAGAAATTCATCGTTCTAAGTCTACAGTTTGTTTCAAATATTCGTCTTGCATATTTTGCCTTCCTACAACACTACAAATGAACCAGAGGCAACCAAGCAACGCAAACACGCAACGCCAAGTGAAGTGCCAGCATAATCACAGATGCAATAGTTCTGCATAATGTCGTTTTCAAAAATGTGGTAAATATGTATGGGTAGATAGTAATTTATTTATTTTCAAAACATCTTATTGATATTTCGGGATCTGTTGCTATTGCTACTTGTTGGAAATCAACAGTGTGAAGCAATAAAACGTCTTTTCAATAAAAAATAAATAAAAGAAATATATAATCTTAAACATTGATTACAACTGCCAGTTTAATTAATAATAACTTGACCTAATGACCTTAAAACTACGATGTGTACTTTTCAATTTTATCAAATGCTTCTATAAGCCTGTATCATGATATTTATAAATCGGTTCTTTATTCTAACATCATTTTTTTTACGTTTTGTTACGTTGTAATATTGCTAATTACCGTCTAAGACTACTTCAACGTACACCCTGTAGAAAAGTTTCTTTAGGTAAATTTGAAGTAGGTACCTACCACACATGTATGAATATAAGGAGATCGGACATGCTGGCCGATTTGTATTGAATACGCCTGTCGCAAGTACATTAACCCACACAACGCCCAAGTAATCGACAAGACAAAGCACGCACACATCTAAAACACACACACTTGTATACCTACGCGCATATTGGACAATACACGCGCATCATATCAGGCATTTTGTGAAGAAACGTAATATTCTCTGCTCGCAGCACGCGTGCACAGTATGTCAGAGTATGCCCATTGAGCTAACAACTGCGAAGCGGCCGCCGGCGGCTTGTTCTCTCTCTAGTATTCTATGTTCTGAGGTACCTACCTAACCAGTTGGTTAAGATTTCACGAATGATTATTTTACACAAATGCAGGGAATAATCGTTTGAAAAGTTCTTGTCAAGACGGCAATATGAGTAATGTTCATGCACCTACCACATTATGATCAATTGGCTAAACAAAAGAGATAAGTAAATTTTGCTGTCATGCCATAATAGTGCATGTTGTTACGGGAAATACTTCACTATCGGATACCCAGTGCACTATTATACTATTTTGTGCCATTGGATTCCAAAACTGCCAAAAATATCTAAGGGTCGGTCTGGGGACTTCATTACAGGGGTGTAATGACGTCATCAAAAACGCCGCGGCCGCGCTTGGAAAAGTGTAAATTACACCCAAACCATGCACCCAACACATGTGGGGTATTAAATGAAAGCTGAATAATCTTAGAATAATAATGAATAATATACTAAAAGATGGCTTTGGTATCCGAAAGTGAACTATTTGTTCGACGGAATCCCGTAACAATACGCACTAATATTTATCTACTTCTTGAATTCTTGATACAAACAGAAAAATCAATCATTGTAATAATTATAATTCTTGGGGCCAAATACTCGTATTGTACGATTACGATTGTACACCAATCTAAGTAGGTATATCCAAATAGTTTTAATTGTAAGTAATACCTACATTTCAGTGAATTGGTAATAGGGGAGGTGCGGATAAGACGGGGACACGAGGTAAGACGGGGCCACCCACACATAGACGAAACTATACGTCACACTAACGCATCGCAATGGCCGACGGGACGCCCCTCCCGCGCGGTCATCAGCAAGACGACCGCGACATACTCTCGAGCTTTCTCGCGCTATCCGTCTCTTTCTTAATATACCACTTAGAAAGAGACGGATAGTACGAGAGAGCTCGAGAGTATGTCGCGGCCGTCTTGTGATACGAGTAGCCGTGCTGTGATGATGTCGGCAGCGAGTGAGAGTGCGTGCGTTTGTTCTTTAAATTGTTCAGTGCAGGTCGAAATGTGTTTACCGATTTCATCGATCTATTATCTGTGACCTCAAAAATTTGTTATAAAACCGTAATTGCCCGATTAACGTGGATTTTTTAACGCATTTGTGATTGTATTAATTATTGTGTTTTTTTTTACTATTCATTTTGGCAAATTATGCGAGGCATGATGGGGCTACCTAAAATCGTCGGAAAACTCGGTAGGGTATCAGCAGTGTGGACGATGGGGCTACACAGCTTGTGCTGGAGCCAACGACGACGATTTGGAAGATGTGTTGTTATGTATTTTCTGTCAACAAAATTAAGTCCACATCTTACCCATTGTCCCAATCTTGCCCCTTTTTGAGTATCCCGTCTTGCCCCACATGTAGGGTAAGATGGTGTATTTTCCATTTTAGTAAATTTTTACCTTTTTTTTTATTATGATTAGTTAGCAAGTCCAAAGGTATGCCAAATAAAACTATAATAATTTATTAATGTTTGATAAATAAATAATAACGCTAATATTATTTCAAATACCCAGTCTTTTACTTCTTTACCTTAGCGTCCCCGTCTTAAGGATGATTCACGCTAGAACGGGCCGTGTCCGGCCCGGGCCGTTTTCTCAGAAAAACGACGGCGTTTTTGCGCGGCCGAGCTATACCCAAGCCCGGCCGAGCCACGTCCGGGCCGTACCTACACCGAGGCGCTTCCGAGCCTCGCCCGTGGCTCGGCCGGGCTTAGGTATGGCTCGGCCGCGAAAAAACGCCGTCGTTTTTCTGAGAAAACGGCCCGGGCCGGACACGGCCCGTTCTAGCGTGAATCATCCTTTATCCGCATCTCCCCTACACACAAATACTTACATTAATTTTCATCAGCCAATTGATGAGGCAAGCTCTTCTTTCATTTCATTTCATTTCATTTATTCCTTTATAAAACGTAGTTTTACAAGTCAATTTATAGATGTTAAATAACATTATACATAATACTATCACATTAAGGTGAAAAAGTATGTCTTATATTATATTACAGCAGGTTAGGTAGGTAAGTATGTCTTAGTTTAGGTACACTGCAGCGTGTAGTCAACGAATAATTATTATTAGTACATTTATTTGTCAAGTCACTACTACACATCCTTAAAATGTCCTTAAATATTACATAACCATTGATTGGGCAGCGAGCCAGTTGAAAAGTCGTTCGGTTTTCAGCCATTATTGAGAAATTCGTCAATGGAATAGCATGAATCGGATGCTAGTTTAATTTTAAGTCTGTTCACAAAACACCTCATACTCGGCGCGCTTTTGACTTCTTGGGGCAACTTGTTGTATATCTTGGGCCCTATCGAGTGGAGACATTTTTGGGCCTTCGCAAGACGTGTGGCGGGAGCGCGCAGATCGCCGCGCCGCCTGAAGTTAAAATTGTGTGAGTCACCACGCGTCGGGAACTGTTCAAGGTTACCTCTCACGTACTTGGCAACTTCTAGGACGTACAAGCTAGGAAGGGTGAGAATTTTGGTTTCCTTGAACAGCTCACGAGCAGGATGATCCCAGGAGACACCACATATGCAACGAATGGCTCGTTTTTGAAGTCTGAATGGTCTCTCACGATTAGCTGCGCTTGCCCATAAATCGATTCCATATGTTAGGAGAGAATGAAAATACCCAAAGTAGGCTTTTCTTACATTATTGTGATCTAGACTGGGACGCAGCCTAGTGAGTGCAAAACACGCGGACGACAAACGATTGCATAGTGAGTCAATATGGGGACCCCACGTTAAACCAGAATCTATGACAAGACCCAAGTATTTTACCTCGTCAACCTGAGGAACGAGTCGATCGTTGCAGTATATATTTATATTCTATCACCCTTGAGCCGAGCGAGTGACACGGACTTATTTTCTGCTTGCAAAAGGTAAGCCATGATCTCCGTTGAGTAATCTCGCCCCTGGGCCATGTACGACTTTTCTACTGCGAATAAAACAAAAAAATGATAGAAACAATTCAAATCACGGCCATGTTTAAAATATCTGTAATAAAAAGAATAATATTAATTTGAATAATATTGCTATTTACTTACAAAAGTCAGGCGACTGCATTCGATTTCGAACCGTTTGGTTGAAATTCAGCCGCCGCCTTGGTCTGTCTTTGGGTTTTTTATTATTTGGTAACGGAGTCCCTTCACTGCTACGGGGCCTCTTTATGCGTCTTTTTATTATGTTCTTCTTCCTAACTGACGTGTTATGGGCTGGAGTCGATGCTGATAGCCGCCTTTTACTAGCTGCATCATGTTCATCATCATCATCATCACTGCTGATGTAAATAATACTACTAGTCCCTGACATTCTTCGTTTCTCGCCTAGACTTCCCATTGTCGAAACTTCGAAAGGACGGTTTAGATTGGCGTCCAGGCTTCGGCATCTTTGATTGCTTGGACCAGCACAGGCTGGCAAAGGTAGTAAGGGTATGGGGATTCTTGTAATTTTTTCCATTGTACCTATACTATAAGGTCGCGGGAGTCCGCTGGATGCGGGTGGCGCAGGACCGGTCACTTTCGAACTCTTTGGGGGAGGCCTATGTCCACCAGTGGACGTTTTCGGCTGATACGATGATGATAATCCTTTAAAAACAAAATTATCTAATGCATAAGCGGACCACCCACATGACGTAGTTTAGGGAAAAGGATCTAACCCACAAGACATCACCATTTAAATGTATGACTTTTGTTTTAGACAGAAGGTTCCAATCTCATATTTTACATGGTGTAGGTTGGATCATTTTCCCTAAACTATTTACGTCCTTTATTAGGGTAAGGGCTCCAGTGAATGAACGGGTACAGTGAATGAAAGTTCTGTATATAATTCTAAATAGTATACTTACCGTGTATTGTTTTCTCGTTTAGAAACATTCACTGTAAGGGTTTTGTAACATTAAAAATATCAACTCGGTCGCAACAGTTACTAAATGAGCGAAGCTTAAAGTTGACGGCTATGGGCGTGGATTTTTTGTATGAGCCGGAGATGAGGGGACAAGAATATCACCTTTTATTTGATTGTAACTATATAGAAAAGAAAATAATCAATACAAGTTAGTTACCAATTTTCCGTTGGTGTTTTTATTACCTAAAGCCCTAAGCTCTCTCCGGGAGTGTAGGGTCTCCCTTTACAGCATCCTCTCACAGTGGCGAAGACCCCTTTAAGCCCTCAATCGATCAAATGAGCCTGTTTGATCGGCTGTGCGAAGTTCACCCTCCGCCAACCCAATTTCCTCCCCGTAGGATTCCATCTGTTGCCATAGGTCTCGTGGTAACAGATATCCCTGTCTACATCAAAGTCGTAAGTCAAGGATAGGGTAGGCACTAAGGGACTTAGGATGATAGGCTCCCTTGCATAACTTTTTAATTTAATCGTATGGCATACATTATTTGGCCTTTGAGTTTGTAATTTTTTAGTACCACCCAGGGGACACGTGCAGGATGTGGTAGGTAGCTCCTGCGGACGCAAGTGACAGTTGTCCCCCCTTTGTCAAGTGAGTGGGCAACTCGACTGTTTGAGGTTCTTAAGCCGCCCGAAGGCCTCTAACTCGGCTTAACGACTACTGTCATAGACAGCAGCCGGGATGAACTGCTTAGCGTGCCTTCCAAAGCACGGAAGCGCTCATTTATAGTAACCACTCAAACAGGCGGTCACCCATCCGAAGACTGACCGCTGCCATCGTTGCTTAACCTGCGTTTTCGGTTCCGACTCGCAGGCGCCGCTGGGCTATGAACGCTTGACGCAGTCTGTGCAGCCGCACGCTGGATACTTAATAGAATCCCGATTATACCGAACCTAATTACATTTACTACTAAACCCCAACCTCTAAGGGAAGTTACCTTTACTTTCATACTTTCAATTACTATCCACCCCAACCTGGGGTACATTATCCAGTTTGTGACTGTGCAGTAATTAATTTCATAGGGACAGGGATTCTTGTAAATTGACAGGTAACTTATACTGTAATCTTAAATGAATCTGAACCATTACAATTAGTATAGATTACAGTAGTATTCTTCAACTCCCTTTTATTCTCAGAGCGGGTCGCAGAGTGACTTGAAATACTAGGGTTACTTATATCGGTATAGGTACGCATTTGTTAACTTGTTAAGTTATAACTTGCACTATTTGTGAGGGGTCACAGGTCTGGGTTACTTAAGACTATCGGAAACTAGGTACAGTATGGGGTTGTTTGAGAAAGGAGTTACAAGCTGACTGAAAATGTAGCTAATTAGGGTTCCGTATCATGCACTACGAAACAAACACCTCTTTACTTTAGGTGTTACAGACAGTCCTCTCTGCAGAGCCTGCATGGAAGAGGACGAGACAGCCACCCACGTCATCCTGATATGTCCTGGGGTGGCGGAATACAGGGCAAAACACCTCGGAACACCGGGGTCACTACCGGAGGCCGTCGGCAACATAAAGGGTCTGCTAGGCTTCCTGGTGGAACTGGGTTGGCACGAATAACAGTAGTGCCAAAACCCCTACGCAAAATAGGCGCATTTATGACGTCGAGTTGCGGAAACCCAGCCCGCGTACAACCTATAACCTATAGGGTTCCGTACTCAAATAGTAAAACGGGACCTATTACGACTTTGCTGTCCGTCCGTCCGTCTGTCTGTCATCAGGCTGTATCTCAAGAACCGTGATAGCTAGAGAGTTGAAATTTTCACATATTATGTGTTTCTGTTGCCGCTATAACAACAAATACTAAAAACAAAATAAAATTAATATTTTTATTGATAATGGTACGGAACCCTTCGTGCGCGAGTCCGACTCGCACTTGGCCGGTCTTTTTTTATCATGATGTGTCCTATTTTTAATGTATTTTAATTATTTGACTGACTGTGTTATGTTATGTAGTATTAGGATTTTTTTTGTTCGTTTTAGTCTTAACTCACTAAAGTAAGTTCCTTTGGCCTATCATCCGTTTCGATTTACTGTCATTCATTCAGCACAAATGGAAAATTGACAACTCGAAATTATTGATCGAATCTTTGAAAATCCTCGACATGGAGAACTATCCAGCCTGAATAATGCTAAAATATGTTATTATGTCCTAAAGTAAAATTGACCTAACTACATAATATAATAAAGGTCGAAAGAAATACGTCCGTATGGAATTATTTCTTTGCAATCCAAAAATATGGCCAATCATTGGAATTTATACGTCATATATATATATGAATTTTGTTCAAAATTTACGGTTTTCATATGAAGTTTTGATATTAATTTAAATTAGACCACATTCACTTTGCACGTATACATATTTGCATATGAACTATGAACCTATTTTCATAGTGGACAAAATTCCATTTGGGCTAGATTCATTATGAACAAGCAAAGAATTGGTCATAAAAAATTATAGACTCAATTAAATTTTAACCATATTCACTTTTGGTGGTAGGTATGTATTACTTTTGGTCGAATGGACGAATTTCCATTTGTGCCGAACGACAGTAAATCTCCGTTTACTGCGTGACGTTGGACACACATGAATGTAAATGTGTGTACTACTGTAATTTATAATCTATTTTGTGTAGGTTCCTACATATGCTTAAAGTGTTAAGCACCTTGTGGTGCTTACCTACCGATATAAACGTTTTGTAAAATTAGTTAAGTTTCTCATAAGTGAAATGTATAATTTCTTAGAGAAATAAAGTTCTTTAAACCTAAACTCATTACATAGGGCTCCACGAGCACGGTGGTCTCCCAGGCCAGCCGCTGTTCCTGCTCGATGTTGTACCCGATGTAGCACAGCTTTTCCATACTGACCGATCTAAATGTGCCACCCTGTATACTATGTAAACTCATTACATAGGGCTCCACGAGCACGGTGGTCTCCCAGGCCAGCCGCTGTTCCTGCTCGATGTTGTACCCGATGTAGCACAGCTTTTCCATACTGACCGATCTAAATGTAAATGTGCCACCTTGTATACTATGTAAACTCATTACATAGGGCTCCACGAGCACGGTGGCCTCCCAGGCCAGGGCTGACCACGTCTCGGCCGCAGAGGATATGGAAAGCGGCGCACCGTAATACCGGCATTCCTCTTCCTCTGCGGTCCCACCAATGCCGCTTCAGCGGAACGGCCCCGCCAAGTTCGCAGGGGGTAGGGAGAGTGGCGCACCGTTATACCAACACGCCTCTCCCCCTGCGATCCCACCTCGGCCGCAGAAGATAGCGCGCGAGAACTTCTTCTGCGGTCCCTCCCCAACGCATCCTAAGCGGGCTTAAGCAAGCCCGCTAGGAGCGCCCTCCTCGGGCCAGCCGGCAGCCCAAACAGGCCCTGGGTGCCTCTTAGCTTCGCCGTGGGTGACCAGTCCACGGTTACTAAGCCCCCCGCCCCGACAAGGCGAGCACCCTCGGAGAGGAACTTGCTACAAGCCTATTATAACTAAAATGTCGTAAAAAAATAGTTTGTCCTTATCTATCACTTTGGCATTTGTGTTCGTAAGAAAGGGACAAAGCCCTTTTTATTTAGCAGAGGCATTTTAAGTTTTATGAATAAGGGTGTAAAGGAATAAAACAAACAACATTTTTTTTTTGATAATTTTACTTGAAACCCTACTACTTATATTTTTCTATTGACCCGCTTTGGTTATTATTGACCCCTACAGCCGTGTCTATAAGCCCCGCAGGCGTGTCTGGACACCCCATACGGAGCATCGATTGATCCCTACATGTTGTGTCTATAGACCCCTTTTGACGATGCCTATGGACAAGTTATTGCTCTTTTACATTTATATATGTAAAAAAAAACTATTTTGTTAGATTATTTCGACATATTTAGATACCAAGTTACTAAATAAACACGCAACAACACAATAATTACTTATCGTTAAATTTACTGCTATAACCTTGCTATAACAATGTTAGGCGTTATTTCTTATACCAGTTATGTAGGTACTTTGGTGACGGCTCACTTCAGAGTTCAGACTAAATTATTTACTATTTGTGAACATCTTAATGCGCTCCAAATGATACCATTATAAAGAACTAGGTTTTGCTCGCTACTCAGTCCGTGTGGACTGTGGAGCTCTTTTGTATCGTACCTCTATACAAATTTTCACCCCTTTAGGAGGTGATTTCCGGGATAAAAACTATCCTGTGTCCTTCGCCGAGACTCAAACTGTCTCTATACCAAATTTTATTTAAATCGGTTCAGCGGCGGTTTAAGCGTAAGGAATTAACAGACAGACAAACACACTTTCTCATTTATAATATTAGTATGGATGAATATTCTACTATAAGTGTATGCCGAACGTAATTGTCATGGTAGTGAAGAGTAATAGACATCTCAGAATAGTAACGTAAAAAATCCCGCAAATTCCTCTATTCACCCCGCGATTGCTATTGACCCCCGTTTACGGTACCTATAGGTTTTGTCTATATGACCACCATAATAAGTTGAAAATGAAGAAAAAAAAGTTTTGAAGTGTAGCCACTTGCACAAACTTGAAACTTTAATTATTTTGTTGCGATAAAATCCCTTTGATATGCGATAGAAAACCGACAGGTGTCCGACCGAAGTCAGTGCGTGTTCGCCCAAATGATTCGCGATTCAGCGAACTGTAATCTCCACTTATAATAAATCTCTAAATTATCTCCACTTATAATAAATCTCTAAATTAAAAAAAGAATCAGCCAGTTTGAAACTAAGCTTTGCGCGGTTCGAATGTTCTCAGCATCCCATGAACGGAAAAATATGAAACATTTTATATAGGTACATTATTATTCTAGCTGCAACTTAGGATAGTTTTTATCCGACTGCGACAGTTAATTAATTTTCCGAAATATACGACTTCATTTAATTTTTCATTTATTTTTTAATTGAAATCAAACGCTGCTCCAACTGTCAGCTATAAGAACTGTCAAATTTTCGTCAAAATGGCGGAATTGCTTTGCCTTTCACTTATTAATAATTTAAATCCCGTCTACGATAGACCTTTACGAGACAAATGCTAAAATATAAACCATAAAAAAATATTCGATTCTGATATGAGAACTTATATGCGCAAATGTCGTTTTATGTCGTAATTTCAATAAATGAAATCAACAAATTTGAACAATATAATTAACACGAATTTGTTTATTTTGAATGACAATGGCACGCGCTCGGCGCATTCAGCCAAAGTACCTGCGGCGCTACCACGAAAACCGATACTCAATGTTCATATATTTGCATCCCTGTCACTCGAGTTTGGTTAGTGCGATAGAGATAGAGATACCCGAATATTTTCGAATTCCGAAGTTCGTGGTTATAGCTTAGGGATCGAAAATATGGTAAATAATCATAATGTATTTTCTCGAAAAAGAATTTAAAATAAATATAGTCAAATGGAGAAAAAAACAAAGCAAGAGGTTATATAGGTAATGATTAAGTTATAAGAGTCCAAAGTTTTAAGAGGGGGTATGTTCTGTCCCTTTTCCGCAAAACGCACCTTCATATGAAACGATTGTTTTTTACTATGACGCTCGAGTATATTGACGTCACAGTCCCTCATCGTTTTCTCACTCTAACAAGCGACATTAAAACGGATGTAGCTTCATAATTTTTTGAGATATTTGAATGGGAGTTTCATTATCTTCTATCTATTTATACATAATAAATGCCTATGTCCTGACTGACTTATTCACTCAATCACTCACTCACTCACTCATCAACGCACAGCCGAAACTACTAATCTTAGAGAGTTGATTTTTGCACAGTATGTTGCTTTTATAACGTGGGCTAGGGATAAAAAGGGATTTTTGAAAATTCTACCCCTAAGGGGGTAAAATGGGGGTGCAAAGTTTGTATGGGAGAACCTTTTTTTTTTGAGCTATAGACTTAAACTTTGTAGCTGTCCAGTTCCAGTTCTGTCGGCTCGGTTTGACCAGTGTGTGTTGCCAGTAGGGAATGCAAACCGGTTAACCGGTTAACCGGTTAACCGGTAAATTGACTAAATATGAGGCCGGTAAATTACCGGTAAATTAAAATCAAAACCGGTAATTTACCGGAACACAAATTATTAGTAAAATACAAAATTTCAACGATTGTTAATGCTTCATCGTCATGTTTATACCTCAATAACCCTACTTTTATCATGTAAAAATAAATTGAATAAACTTGTTAGTGTTATTTAGCTTAGCTCATGTAGGATCAAATTAATGCAATCGTTTGTAGAAGCTTCTTAAAATATAAACACGTTCCCGGTGCCGTTCTATAAAATATGAATAATGATCAGTTTGAATAAGTACAATAGAGACGCCTTATTTAACATACTTTAGAGGTATACTTATCATAACAATCCAAAGAAATACCTCTCTTCGTCTTACTGGGAGAGAGAAAAAGGCAAGGAACAGAAGTGTGGCAGTGCTTTTCTTCAAAAAGGGTGACAACACCCTGCTGAAGAACTACCAACCCATCTGACTTCTGAGCCATGTCTATAAACCGTTTTCGAGAGTAATTACAAATCGTCTCGTACGCAAGCTAGATGACTTCAAGCCTCCCGGACAAGCCGGTTCCCGGAGAGGCTTTAGCACCTTAGACCACATCCATACTCTCCGTCAGGTTATACAGAAGACTGAAGACTGAGGAGTATAACCTGCCCCTCTGTTTAGCGTTCACGAACCACGAGAAAGCCTTCGACTTGATCGAAACCTGGGCTGTACTAGTCGCTCCAGTGGCGCCAACCCGCCCGCCGGCGCGGTTGACTACCGCTATATCGAAGTATCGAAGTGTTTGTACGAAAACGCACTTTGTCAGTCTGACTCCAGTCTCAACATTAACATTTTTCTTATATCGTATTTGATTCAACTAAGTAAATACCAAAAATGCTCGTGATGTGTGTCCGCGTGGGCTCGCCCTTCGGCCCTCGGGGTCGCGTAGAGAGCGAGCTCTGAAGAGACGGGTCGATAACCTTCTACTCTTCCCTTTGTCTAATGGGGATAGGTACCTGCTAACCATCATAGATAGGTATACGCGATGGCCGGAAGCATTCCCGATAACTGAAATAACCGCTGAAATCATAGCTAAGACTATTTACGAAGGATGGATTGTTCGCTACGGTTGTCCGATAAGGCTAACTAGCGATCAAGGACGTCAGTTCGAAAGTCGGTTGTTTGTGGAGCTTATGAAGTTGTTGGGGGTGAACAAAATTAGGACCACACCCTACCATCCAAGTTCTAATGGAAAAATTGAGAGATTCCATCGTGGACTTAAGGCCGCACTTATGGCAAAACTCGGCAATGGTACCTCTTGGGTAGATCTCTTGCCCAGCGTAATGCTCGGACTACGCACCGCGGGTAGAAGTGATAGTGGCATAAGCGCAGCGGAAATGACATTCGGTCGCACGCTTCGACTGCCAGGAGCGTTCTACGAAACGCCGCCAGAAAGAGACCATATCGATCCTTACAGCATAGTAGAGAGAATTAGAGATAATATTAATAGCCTGAAGCCCGCGCCGAAAAGAGAATATAGAACTAGATCAATTTTTATACACGAGGAGTTATTAAGTTGTACACATGTTTTTGTTCGAGACGATACTGTTCGTAAATCTTTAAAACCACCTTACGATGGACCCTACAGGGTCATCGAGAGAGGTGCTAAGGTGTTTTTAATCCAACTCCCCGGTAGGCAATCCCACATCTCGATCGATAGATTAAAACCAGCGTTTTTACTCAATGCAAACGCGGACAATAGCGATACGCCAGCGCGTGATAGAGTAGGAAACCAGGGTACGTCTCAGGATGTGGGGGATCAGGAATCGCCATCCGCGACACCATCACCCGCACCTGCACCGGTAACTCGGACCACGCGCACCGGAAGGGTTGTTAAGAGGCCAGTTAGGTTTTTGATCGATGAATAAACATAACATTCGTTGTACACAGTCTCATAGCACAACGGTAGCGCAACTAATACGTGTCAGTATACTTCCGCAGGGAAGTCAGTTATTGTTTTGCGCAGAAGGTTGGTCTACTATTAAGCATGAATGATTGTCAAGGTCGTCAATAATATATTGTGTGTGTGTTATATTACTGTGTCGGAAGGATAACTTAGGCAATCTTTTGAAAAAATAACTAAGTCGTCCTTACTGAATAATATTAGTGACCGTGTTAGTCTATTCTTGGTATTAAATTACTATGTGTGTTTCAGTTCAACGAGTTGTAAAAATGTTAGCAACATGGCACTGCGTTGCATTACTGCTCTTGTATCATACGGTATGGCCAAACCGAGATGCAATGTCAGTAATTGTAACCATCTGACCGTGATTACTAATTATTTACGATTAACAATATAGCTTAGGTTGCAACCTAGTAAGTTTGTAGTACTTTAGACTTAACCTACTTTTAATGATGAGATTTTAGTGTAATATCGATTTGTATTGTTGTCGGATGAGCAGATTTTATAATATATAATATAGCGGTAGCGACGTTGCGTAACCAGTAATCTCGGAGTTCAGCGGAAACACCGCGAGTGTATTTATATTTTATTTTATCTTGCATCAGTTTAAGTTTTCACCATTTGTATCGTGTGCAAAATGGGATCGGGTTCAAGTAAAGATGATAGTTCCCAAAACAGTAACATCGCCATCGCCCAGGTGCAGTCGCTCTCCGGGCAAGTTGAAGCTAAACTACATTACATCGGAATAGGACTGCTAGTTGTCGGAGTGGTCCTATTGATCACATTTATGTACGTGCTGCGCGCCAAATGCAAGCGCCATGTTAACAGCTGGTTACGTAAAACAGTCGAATCGCTGCCGCCGCCTACTGCCATCCGAGTCAACAATGTGCAGCCGCAGCAAATGCAAGCTGCACCGTCAGTGTATTAGTGATTAACAAGTGTATGACTAGATTATGTAATGTTGTGTAAGGTAAAGGTCCCAAATGAGAGACCAATGTATTGTTTTTAATTTTTATTTTATTTTTTTTTTTTGGAAAAGGGGGGGAATACTGTGGGAACACAGTTGTACATAGTTCTCACAACGCTGCAAATTCCTTCCCCCCCGACGCGGGACGAGGTGGGCTGTGAGCCCACCTAGCGCCCGCAGTTCTTGTAACGATTTTGAAGTGAACACATCGAAATAAATTTTATATATAATTGGAGTCAGAGTTTAAATTAACCAGGGTCACCACATAAGTTAACCTTGTATCGGTTGCGATCAGAATCGCACAAATGGTGTTTGGAGTCAGAGGGAAGTGTCCGTCCACGGTTCCAGTTTTAAAGTTGAATGGTGGTCCACTTAAATTAGTCAGTCAATTTAAATATTTGGGCCACATAATCACCTCTGACCTCAAGGACGGCGCCGGCTGTTAGAGCAAACATGATTGCCCGCAGGTTCGCTCGAAGCTCAACAGCAGTAAAAATTACTTTGTTTAGAGCATATTGCACATCTTTTTATACGAGTAGCCTTTGTGTGAACTACACGCAAAAACAGTACGGCGTCTTGCGAGTGCAGTACAATAATGCATTCAGAGTGCTGATGGGGCTGTCTCGTTGCTGCAGCGCGTCGGCAATTTCTCTGCCATAATACGTAAAAAAACCGCATCGCTGCTCAGTAGGGTAAGGGTCAGCACCAACAGCATTCTGGCAATGTTTGCAGTCAGGTTGGATGGTGCCTACCTAAACCATTGCAGTGCACTGCATGTAATGGGAAATAATGTATAGTATTTAAGTGTCATGATCCAAGTTGGTTGAATAAATAAATGAATTAATTAGCAATTAATAAGCACATTGCGCTGGTCAGCTAAACTGTTCTTTTTTATTTATATTATTACGACGGTGACAAACAAACAGACCTCCTTTTGACACCAGCTGGTCGATCACGTAACGCATTGTACTTATGTATGTATGTGAGGTAGGTATATCTATATGTCACTTTTTGACGCCGCGCTGTTATGTCGTCTAAATAATTAGGATTTAATTTTATAATATTTTTGTATGTATGTTAGTCTTTAAGGTATTTGTTACTATATGCCTTAGATGCCTGTAATAAATGGTTTAATTTTTTTAATATTTTTGATGTTAAGCAAAACGCCCAGTTGAATTGTCTTAACGTGCGTTCGAAAAGTTATGTGATCATCTCTCAGACGAATCATAAGCGTTATCTGACACCTAAAAACAAATGCAGGTTCTTCTCTCTCAACATAAAACTGCGTATCCTCGGGAACTCTGACAATCTTACTTATTACCAGAAAAAAAACATCAGATACTATTGTGCAGACGTGGGCGCTGGTACGCGTGTCAGCGATTTAGGAACTTCATTGAATGAAAATAAGATGTCTGGCAACATGGCATTTAATTCTCCACAAATTCACATTGTGAATATAAAATAAATGTATTAAAACATCATTACAAAAAGGACGACACAAATTAGCTTGCGCATGCTGGCACGTCACACGAGGAAGAGGATACGTCAATCTTGACAGACAGATAAGCTATGCAAGGTAGGGCATAGATAATAATACTGTTTAAGACATAATTTTAACACTCCTCCTTATGCTCTACCTTGGATAGAGTCCATGAAATTTAACATTTACAACTCTATCTTAGCTCACACGAGAAACATAACACCATTACTAAACATAAAACAAGAACTCTTCCTTAAATTATAAAGCAAAAAAGCATTATTACTCGCATGTTACATAATAAAATTACAGTTACAAATATAGAGCCCTTTACAATTCAAATTATTCATGCTACACTTTTAATACACAATTCAGATACACAACGATTATGCTTTACACTACTTAATGGTTTTGTAAGAACATCCGCCACCATTTCCTCTGTTGGTAAATATTTAACTGTTATAAAACCTTGTTTGACTAGATCTTTCACAAAATGGTAGCGCAAGTCTATGTGTTTTGTCCTCTTGTGCGAGTATTCTTTTACGAGTAGCAACTTTTGTGCGCTCTGGTTATCGTTATAAACTACTGCAGTTATATTTTTGTCGACAATTTCTGACAAGAAATTTCGAACAAAACATATATCTTTGCATACGTCACCAATCGCTAAGTACTCGGACTCGGTACTCGACAAAGCAATGCAACGCTGTTTCCTGGCCTCCCAGTTAACAACGTTGCCACCCATTTTGATGACAAAACCTGTGTAAGACTTGCGGTCATATAGGTCATTAGCCCAGTCTGCATCTGCATAAGCACAAATTTTTGAATTATCTCCTTTATTATTAAAGTAAAGTACATAATCCATAGTGCCTGCCAGGTATCTTAATACACGTTTTGCAGCACGCCAATGATCCATACCAAAGCAAGTGCTATACTGGCTAAGTTGGCTACAAGTATATGATAAATCAGGACGAGTACAAACTGACAAATACATTAACGAACCTAACAGTTGTCTGTATTTATATACATTTTCGTCTAGATACTCATCCGACTTACCAAGCTTTGTATTTGCAGCTAACGGAGTTGACACAGGCCTACACTCTGTCATATTAAACTTAGCCAATAATCGCTTAACATAATCAGCTTGATCTAAAGTTAAACAACCATTTTGTTTGCTTACATTCATGCCTAAGCAGTTCTTAAGCTCACCTAAATGTCGAATTTCAAAGTGTTTTTCTAGTAAATTTATTACATTATTAATACAGATATTGTGAAACACGTAAAAATCATCGACATAGAGTGCTAAAATAATGTATTCTTTTTCAGTCTTTTTAACATAAATACAGGGCTCGCATTTGCTCTGCTTAAAATGACTAGAACACAAAACATCATGAATTTTTGAGTTCCACATACGACTTGCTTGTTTCAAGCCGTATATGCACTTCTTTAACATACACACTTTATTATTATCAATATTATTAAAGCTCTTTGGCTGTTCCATTAATATTGTCTCCTCTAGTTCACCATTTAAGAAAGCGGTTGTAACATCAATATGATCACATTGTAAATTAAGCTCTGATGCAAGAGAAAATAACATTCGTAATGTGGAGTGCCTGACAACTGGCGAAAAAGTGTCAGTGTAGTCTATACCCTCTCTTTGACTAAAACCACGGGCAACCAGTCTTGCTTTAAATTTATTAAATTGACCCGCTGCATCATACTTGCGTTTAAACACCCACTTACATTTAATGACGCTACCTTGCTTTGGACGATCGACTAACTCCCATACATTATTCCTTATAAGAGCATTGTACTCACTGTCTATGGCTTTACACCATTCTTCCTTGTCTGGTGAGTTCATGGCTTCCTCAAAGGAAACAGGGTCGTCCAGTGAACTAGCTTCTGCCAGCATACTATATAGATCATAGTCAGACATCTTCTTAGGCATGTTACCTCTAGTGCTGCGTACAGGGCGCTGAGAGCTAGACGCATCGGTGGCCTCCGATGTAATCGGCTCTCCTCCTTGACCTACAGCCTCCGGATCCGGCAGAGAAATTACTTCATCACCTTCGTCCGAGGAACGGTCTTCGCCAGTGCAGCATTGGTCAGACAGGGGTGACCATGGAGGTGGTGAAATTGATGCACCTGAAACATGAGAAGAACTATGATCAGACCTATCAGTAATATCACAGTTAGTATTTATATTGGGCTCTTCCTCACTTGAATTATTTGAAGTGTCATTATTTAAAATTTCATTATCACAGTTAATATTATCACAGTCTATATTATCATTTAAATTGAGACTATCAATTGAAATTAAATTATCATTTTTGACATTTGGCACCACTTTGTCTTTGCCATAAAAATAATTTTCAATAAAAGAAACATTTCGTGAATATATCACATTTCGTGGATTAGATGGATCGCTAAGCCTATATCCCTTAAAAGTTTCTCCATAGCCCACAAATATGTAGGGCTTAGCCTTGGCATCAAGCTTGCGCCGTTTCTGTTTAGGAACAAGACAATAGGCTGTACAGCCAAAAACGCGCAAATGACTGAGATCCACAGAGGATCCAGTCCACAAGCATTCAGGCACTCTGTTTGCCAGCGCACGGGTAGGGCTTCTATTTTTTAAGTATATAGCCGTCATAACGGCCTCCCCCCAATAGCGATTCGACAACCCAGATTCCTGTAGCATAGCGCGCGCTTTTTCAAAAATTGTCCTAAAAACACGTTCGGCCCGACCATTTTGGCCAGGTGCGTAAGGCACAGAAGTTTGGTGAATTATTCCTTCCTTCTCAAGGAAACCTGTAAGGACTTTATTGCAAAATTCGGTACCGCAGTCGGTACGAAGAATTTTAATCTGCAACCCTGTTTGCTTCTCAACTAAGTTTTTAAAGTTAATAAAATGGGAACTCACCTCATTTTTCGACTTCATGAGGTATCCGAAGGTTTTCCTCGTACAGTCGTCGGTGAAAGTCAGCAGAAAGCGGGCTCCTCCCCATGTGGTAGCTTGCATGGGCCCGGCAACATCAGAGTGAACGAGTTCAAGAGGCAACGCAGCATGTCTCAAACTGGAACGGGGATAAGATGCCTCATGCATCTTGCCCGTCAGACATGAGACGCAGCTGTCCATACCGGTGTCCTGTTTCTGAAAAACAACACCAGAACACTCACTCCCATCACCGAGCATGCGCATACCTGCTTGATGGAGGTGGCCTAACCGCTTATGCCATAAGCTCAATGGCACACACTCAGCATTGTGGGCGCTCACTGTCTCCTGCCTAGATTGAAGGAGCTTGGAGCGCTCCAGGGGTTGGGACCTAGCTTTCTGCAAGTTGACTTTATAAAGCCCATTTTGTATTTTAGCTGAGAAAATCGGTTTACCAGTGGTCTTAGCATCTTTAAATACTTTACATCCATCTTTAGAGAAAATAACAACATAACCTCTTAATGTTAACTGACTTACAGAAATCAAATTATGAGAGAGATTAGGAACAACTAATACATTTTGCAAAACAACAGATGAAGAGATAGGAACCTTACCAATATAATTACTGCAAAGATTTTGGCCATTTGCCACAGAAATCTTGCACGTACTCTCCTTGGCATCCTCTACCAGTGTCCTGTCATCAACCATATGACAAGATGCCCCGGAATCAAGGATGAAGTCCACTCCGGTTGTCGCTGTGAATGCCGTAGCCACCATGGTGTGTTCTTCTTTATCCCGCTGCTCTCGTTGTCTCTTGAAGCAGCGCTTGGCTACATGTCCGCTCTTTTTACAATAAGAGCATACAACGCTGGAGCTCTTCTTCTTCTTGTAGTTTGCATTATACGCCGTTGAAGTCGACTCAATACTGCGCCGGTGATCCTCCTGTAGTAATCTCATCCGGACCACCTCCGTGGTGAGAGTTTTTGTCATGCTTGCCGTTTCCAAACTAGAGACAAGGTTATCAAATTCCTGCGTCAAGCCTGACAACAGGATCTCAGCCACTTCAGCATCTTCGATGTTCTTCCCAATGTCGGCGAGCTGCTGTACCAAGCATAACACGTGATCAATATAATCTGTCATCGACGGGAATTGACCAAAGTCGACGCGGTGCAATTGACGCAGCAGCAGGACGCGTCGAGACAGGCCTTTGTCTTCATAACAGGCGGCGAGCTTTTCCAATTTATGTAGTTGCTTATTCCTTCCAATTTCTCGATTGAGGTTATGTTAGCCATATTTGAAGTTTTTTGTTGCACAGACATCTTTAGTAATTGTGGTTAGTTTCTGGTTGTACTCACAGTGTAATCTTGAAGTCTTCAATCGCTGAACCTGTTCCCGTAACCTATTGTGCAGACGTGGGCGCTGGTACGCGTGTCAGCGATTTAGGAACTTCATTGAATGAAAATAAGATGTCTGGCAACATGGCATTTAATTCTCCACAAATTCACATTGTGAATATAAAATAAATGTATTAACCCTTTTCTTGACATGGCATCTTGTGAGATACAGACAACTTTGAAAAAATATTAACTCTAATCTATTGCAGTAAAGTTGAACGCGTCCATAATTTCATATTGTGTTTCTATTTCTGAACGTATAAACGTCACTCAGTGTAAAGTTGGCAACACCATTTAAACGTCAAAACAGACAGTTGTGCAAGCTCCGACATGATCACGCGCAAGAAGGTAAGATTACTTCAATTTTTTTTTTTTTACATGCTTGACAGTGACAAAGGGTATTTTTTTATAAGGTTGAATATACGAGTCATATAGAAAAAAGATTACAAACTGAATAACTTACATTGCAATCATGTTGTTCACCTTCAAAATGTGTGTATCCTGTAAGATTCATTGCCCGGTTCATGGTGATTTTTAACTTTATCTGAATGTATCTTGTGGTACTCATTGCCAAGTTCATGGTGATTTTTAGCTGTATCTGAATGTATCTTGTGGTACTCATTGCCAAGTTAGTGGGATTTTTATGAGTGTATGTTATAACACTCATTGCCAGCTTAGTGGATTTGTTTTATGTACCTAACTTACCAGGAACTTTTTTTATTCATTCTATTTTTTTATATAATACAACGCACCTTATGCTCGTTGTTCTGTGTGGGGTTTCATGCGTGGTCTAACTATTTGCTTTGCATGTGAGTGTGTACCTATTTATTATTTTCTTTCTAGGGAGGTCGGCAGCCGACTTTTTACAGAGCCAAAAAAATTCTGGCTTTGGTACCAAAGCCGGGAATACGATCCGACATGGAGGATTCATCAGATTCTGAACCCGAAGTACCACCAACTTTAGATCGGTTGGATGCTTATAACGATGATAGCGACGCTAGTTCTCCAGCACCTTCATTGCCATCCTCATTTGAAAATTTGCACATTTTATCCGACGACGACATTGCTGAACATCACGAATTTGCTATGACGACTGCATCTCCTCTTATTCCTGCTGCGCCTACACCGTCCCCACTAACACCTATGGTAGCATCGCCGCTTTCGCCTATTGCACCCATACCATCACCACTAACTCCCAGAGAAACCGCTTTTCCAGCACTAGCACGCCAAAGCCGCAATACCATCACAAATAACTTTGATATACCTTCGCCTTCTGTGACAGCTTCAACAAGTGTGCCGACTCCAAATCCCCCTCCTACGCGATCTCGAAGGCTTGCTGCTAATAGACTGCTTCCTAAACGTCTACAGAGAGGACCTATACGATCTAACCGTGTAGAAAAAAAGACGTTAGATTTTAAATGGGCCAATAAAAAAAAGTTTTTACATCGCGCTGAAATCACGGACAAAGAATTACCTGCAGCTACATCTGTCAAAACTCCATTTGAGTATTTTAGAATGTTTATGTCGGATAATATTCTAGAAATGATTGTTGATCAGACAAATTTATATTCTACGCAGGTTACTGGAAGACCCATCAATGTAACTCTAAACGACATAAAAGATTTCATTGCCATAAACCTACTGATGGGCATCGTTAAGCTATCGGCCTATACTGACTATTGGTCATATGATTACAGATATGCACCCATTGCCGACGTCATGTCACTGAAAAAGTTTCAATCGATTCGTCGATACATTCATTTCAATGACAACTTACTGGATGACGGGGACCGTTATTACAAAGTAAGACCGCTGGCGGAGATGGTTCGAGAAAATTTTGTCAAAGTTGCGCACGAAACAAGATTTAGTATAGATGAGATGATGGTCCCCTATAAAGGAAAAAAAGCTGGCAGTCGTAAACAATATATGCCAAATAAACCAAAGAAGTGGGGTTTTAAGATATTTGTTCGCGCGGGTGTATCAGGGTTTATATATGATTTTATGATATATGCAGGTGAAGATACCTTCAGATATAATGTCTTGTCAGCAGCGGAGTCCAGTCTGGGGTTAGGGGCTAAGGTAGTAATCGCCCTGTGCAAGAGTATTCCGGACCCTGCTTGCTCAGTGGTCTACTTTGACAATTTTTTTACGAGTTTGGAACTCGTATGTCATTTACGGGAGGAAATGGGTATATTTTCACTAGGCACCATACGATCAAATAGATTACGAGGAGCTGAAAAAAAATTAACGACAGACAAAGACCTGAAAAAAAAACGCAGAGGTTCGCACACACAAGTTGTGTGCAACAAGAACAAAGTGTGTGTTGTCAAGTGGTTTGACAATAAATGTGTCACCACAGCAAGCAGCTTTGTCGATTCAAATCCTGTTGGTACCATAATGCGATACGACAAGAACACAAAGCAGAGATCTGCAGTGCCATGCCCTGAAATAATAAAGCAGTATAATGCGCATATGGGTGGCGTTGACCTGGCTGACATGCTGATTGCACTGAATAGGACAGAGCTGAAAGGTCACCGCTGGTACTTGCCTTTAGTATCGCAAATTTTTGACATGTGCATAGTGAACAGCTGGCTTTTGTACCGAAGAGATAGTCAAGATAAACCTGGACGAACCGTAGACATAAAAAAATTTCGGTACAGTGTAATACAAGGGTTGTTCAAGTGCGACCGAACGAACTCAGCTAGCACTGATGGCATTGAAGGCCCTACTCCATCGAAAATAATAAGCGCTCCTAAGGTGGCCAGACCTACTGATGACGTAAGGCTGGATAAATATGCTCACTTTCCCATTTTTGGACCAAAGCTTAGGTGCAAATTGTGTAAGAAAGGGCAAACTACGGTTCAATGCTCAAAATGTATGTTAAATTTCTGTTTTACGCCTAAGCGTAACTGTTTTGTGGCTTTTCATACAGCATAGGCGAAAGTGATTAAGTTTGGATACGTGTTTTCATGTTTTTTATTAAAGGTATAATGTGTTTCTTTCATAAAAACCTTTTTTTTCTATATCTGTGTTTCACTTCCACGTAATTGGCAATGCATCTTATGGGATACAATAACTATGCGACCAAAATAAACGCGAACTTGGCAAGGTATCTTATAAGATGCATATGATATTTCCAAAACGCGTAATAAAAATTTTTTTTTTCTATTTTTCCATAGTCCCTGTGTGATATCTTAACCAATATATTTCATTAAATCGAGAAAAAAATATTTTTTTTATTTTGCCAAGAAAAGGGTTAAAACATCATTACAAAAAGGACGACACAAATTAGCTTGCGCATGCTGGCACGTCACACGAGGAAGAGGATACGTCAATCTTGACAGACAGATAAGCTATGCAAGGTAGGGCATAGATAATAATACTGTTTAAGACATAATTTTAACAGATACCTACCTAAAAAGCAGTAATTTAATTAAAATATATGTCTGCGATTTTCTGCAACGAAATACTGCTCCAATTGAGTTGCTCCAAGGGCATTGCACGCAGAACCGATGGCCGTTGGGGCGGAAAGGTTCTCGAGTGGCGACCACGTACCGAAAGGCGAGGCATGGGTAGGCCCACCCTCAAGGTGGACTGATGACCTGGTAAAGGTCGCGGGAGTCCGCTGGATGCGGGTGGCGCAGGACCGGTCATTTTGGCACTCCTTGGGGAAGGCCTATGTAGTGCAGTGGACGTCTTTCGGCTGATATGATGATGATGATGAAGGGCTCAAGCCTCAAACCATTTGAGACTTTCCGGAACAAAGCTTACCGGAAAGCGCCCACTAACTGATTGATTCTTAGCAGTGAAAAATCTCAATTATTATCATCATGTTTCCAGCGCAAATCTAATTGGTGGCACTACTACGCCGCTGTCTGATGGAGAAATGTATAGGGAACCCGGTGAAAGAGTATCTGCCGTTGCATGGGCCGGACTCTATATATATTGTAAGTAGTAGTGTCATCCTTTAAGCAGTGGCAGGTACATTGAATTGCTACATTATGCCAAATAGGTATACCTCATTCACATAATCTGGCTTTTTACTTAATTACATAGTCAAATCAATTTCATTTCTATAAATAGAAATGAAATTGATTTGACTATGTAATTAAGTAAAAAGCCAGATTATGTGAATGAGGTATACCTATTTGGCATAATGTAGCAATTCAATGTACCTGCCACTGCTAGGTAGTGTAGCGTCTTTTAAGTGGTTGCAACTAACTACCTATTGTATGTAACAATTGAATTTTTAAGTAGGTACCTATGTACCTATAAAAAAAACGACAACCTAATTTATGAACTATGAATAATCGGAATACCTGCATTTTAGATAATAATAAATCATTCAAGTTTTTAGAAAGTCATAATTTCCTTTGGCTGAAACTTATAAAGATAAAAAAGGCATAAAAAAAATTAAAGAACATATTTTATTACCCAATAATTTAATAGAACAAAAAAATAATATTATTTCCTTATTTTCTACATGTGATGTGAAAGAAATAATTACTAAGCATAATATTTTTACATCGTCAAGGTAAAACAAATGAAGATTCCTTTATTTCTATATGTCATATGGAAGAAATAATGAACACATTACATTCACAACAGCAACGTGACAGGAGATAATAATTGTTAAACATTGCATACAATTGGCATTTCAAATAAATAACTGCTTTATCATCAAGTTTCCAGTGTCCTGGCTGGAGGAAAAACTCTACATGTTTATCCTAAGTAGATGGCCAATCAGAACTAGATACATTGTACTGAGTGAACCAATGTCCTAAAAATATTAAACATGTATTGTATCATACATGTTAAAATTAGTTATCATTTAGTTTCAGATACTTAATTGTCTACATCTTACAGTTTTACAAAAAGTATAAAAATTAAATTAATATAGAAGAAAATAAATTAAATTGAATTACATAAACATGTCAAATACTGCAGAAACACCAATATTTATCAATTAAATTAGAAATGTCATTCCAAAAACTATAAAACAAAATGAGGCAACAAGTGTAAACCGAGGTTATCCCAGTGCATCGCTATGGGGCAATCTAGCCTACTGGCAATCCCATGAAGAATAGGTGCTGCAGGTAAACCTGCGGGCCAACATGTTACCCCGCACAGCAAATGCCCTGCACTACCCCTCAATAGCAACATGACATATCTGTATCAGATGTTTATATAAATAAAGTAAATAATCAACATTGTGGGATAGCCATTCAGTGACCCAGGTACTTAAAACTTGTGCTTCTTTTCAAAGGGATTCCGTTCAAATATATATTAGGAACCTTTTCGATCAAGTGCCTGAAACAATTACTTTAATTTTAGTCGTATTGTACCCGAGGCCATGGATAACCGCGTACCTCTTACATTCGGCAAGCAAGATACCGAAAGCACACGCAATGGGCCCCAACAGCATCATAATAAATTATCATCGGCGTAACTAATGTTATTGACCATTTCCTTTGCCGCACAACAGCCAACCCTGGCACTGCTAAGGTCCTCTATCAAAGCATTCATGATGTACATGAAGATTAAAGAGTCAACGTGATGTCAAATGTTTTTGCATCTAAATGAGTGATCACTGATTGATGAGATATCTTTTCTTCTTCTTTCTTGACCTTTTCCCATCTCTATTTGGGGTTGGCTCTTCTGGTCATCCTTCTGTAGATGGATCTGTTTAGCGATGTAGCTTCCGTCAGGTTATGATTGTCCAGATCCTTGGGGATCGGCATCAACCAAGTAGTCGGGGGTCTTCCGGGTCCTTTCTTTTTGGTGTCTAGACCTAACGCCACCTTGACCATGTGAGTGTCTCGCCTCCGCATGACGTGACTATACCAGCGCAGACGTCTTTCAGTCATTTTCTCGCTTACCAGTGCTACTTAAAAAGATCCTCTGCCATGAGTGTTTTTTACTCTGTCCTCCAGGGTCACTCCACCTGCCCATCTAAGCATACGCATCTCCGCGACATGCACTTTTTGTTCTTGTGCCTTAGTGGTCGGCCAACATTCTGACCCGTAAAGCAGTGCAGGTCTTATTACAGTCTTGTACAACTTCATCATCCTTTTATCACACATTGTTCCAGAAAGTGAGCGCCATTTTTGCCATCCAACATTGATTCGGTGTGTAACATCTGCCTCAATTTTTGCGTCTTCACTTATGATAGAGCCTAAGAATTTTTATTTTTCAGCTTTTGGCAGTTGGTGTACACCATCAAGTGTAAAAGTAACCTGTGCACGGTGTTGATTGTCATCAAGGTAGCAGTTAAGGTACTCGGTTTTTGTTCGGCTTATGCGCATTCCGTTCTCCTCTAGAGAAACCCTCCATGTATCCAGCAACTCTTGTGTACTTCATTACAGCTACTCAGTGATTGATGAGATATACTTGAAGGAAAGCTGCAAAACAAGATATGCCTGCAGTGCTGCATCTTTTTTAGCTTCGTCTACCGCACAATATGGACACTACTGTAGTATTATGCTTAGTTTATCTGTAAAGAGAAAAAACACAAAGTTTATTAGGTTATGCAATTGAGTAACATTGTTGTATTTTTATACATATAAATATAAGACATATATGTTTGAAATAAACACAAGAATATAGTAATATATACAAAGATCTACTTACATTCACACTTACGCGTTCATATTTAAAACAACTTGTTCGTATGTTAGTTTATGTTGTATCCGATAAGATTTGAAACTTGCTTTGACATTTTAAATCGTTCTTTATTGCCAGAGTAAAAAGTTTTCATTACATAAAGGGATCTACACATTATAAGATTTCACCACAATTTGTCAGTACAATTGTCGAAGTCATAATTGGGTACAGATGCAACAATCCGACAACATGTACATGCAATTTTTCAGTAAAACTCGTTTGACAATTGGATCAGTTGCGCAACATGCCTCCAAATGATAGGAATTAGTCAGCTTCTAACAAATTGGCGCTGACAAATCATGACATAAGTAGACCCCCATAAAAGTTACAAAATAACAAAACCATTAATTTGTAAATTACAAATTGTTGAATTTCTATTCTTAAAAATAAAAACAGCATGTATGTAACTATATTATATGTAAAATATATTTTTTTAATTAATTGTATAATGGTATAGTTTGGAAAATTAATTAAGGATAATAAGTTAAGGAAATTAATTGTTTTCATTACTGGCAATACTGTAAAATAAAATTAAAATTATAAAGCATGCCGCAAACCTTCCGCAATTACCTACATTTTGTCATGAATAAAGTTAATGTAATTTTTTTTTTCCTTTTTCCAGATGATTGGTCAATCTGTATAAATGAATAATGACTCTGGATGGGGAGCACAGAAAAATTCCGAAGAGACATGTGTCTGAAACGAGCATTTATAAGATATTTCTAAATGTTTAAAATTCCTTCACCGGAACATGGTTTTTGGTACCTATCTATTATGAGATTCGAAAAAATATGCTTTCGAACAAATGTCGATATAACAATGACTTTAAAGAGCTATTGGGGTTGCCACGCTACTGCAGCGCGTCAACGATGTTTGCGGATATCCGCACGGATGGTTTACACGTCATTTTCCGAAAGAAAGCAGCATCAGAGGGCCTACCGCGAAAGGCATTCGAAGTTTCCCCTCTCTGTCATACTTACGAGTTCGTACATAAGTGCGACAGAGAGGGAAAACTTCGAATGCCGTTTGCGGTAGGCCCTCAGTCTTAAGCAGACGGCGAGTCAGCCACAATGCATTCTTAAAAATACGCGATACCATTAGATTTGATTAAAACGGTCAAATCGAATTTAGAAATTAAGTTTTGAATTTAATATAAATGTACCTAACTGTCATCTGTACTAACAAACTGGATTATGTTAACTGAATAAATACAATTTTCAATTTTAATTTGAAAATGATTTTGAATTTATGTAGTGTAATGCAACAGCATGAGGGACATGAAAAGGCAAGCAGTTGCATCCATCAATTTTTTTTTCACTTAATTTTAAAAATAAACAAAACAATAATAGGAGCCTTACAAAACCGTTTAGAATATTAACGTACTAACAAACACGCCATTTCCGAATAACAACGTCCAAAACCTTTGGACGGTCCGGTCCGTCTTCATCATAACATGTTTTACCATGATTCAAAGTTAACATATTTGGTGGTTTGTTAATACTGTTATGCGCTCTTGTATATTTTACATAATTTTATAGAGATCATCAAATTATGCCTAATTATTTTTAATGGACACCTACGGTGTTACAAAGTAAGTACCTTACCTTCATAGGTACAGTAGAAGAATTCATGAATTTTTTTTTTCAGTTATAAAATCCACATTTGTTTAAATTAATCTTAATTCTCATATTAATATGTATTCATTCAATTGAAAAAATATTAAACCTTTATATTTAACAATAAATTGTATTCCATGTGCGGCCGGCTTTATGCGGCGCATTCACTGCGATTAGAGGAAAAAAAAAGCAACGCCATTCCCGCCCTTCGTTTGAAACGGTGAGTGATTGTTTTCTCTAAAAATTCAATTAAATTATAATTTTCCATTTCCTGTAGTTGGTTTTAGTACTTGTAAAATCCAAATGAAATTTTCTGCCAGGCTAATATTTTGAATGTTTGTAATATAAATGCCCATTAAGACTACCTAATAATTAGTTAAATGAAAACATTTAAACAATTGTAGAGGAAAATTTTTGTATGCAACGCCATTTTGATTGTGAAAAGCGTGCTTTTGATAAAACCATATTCTATAAAATTACATAATACCTACACTTAATTTGTTTCAGAATAACAAAAACCATACGATACGTACTTACGAGGACTGTTTCAAGGTTGGTTAATGGTTATTATGTATTTTTTTAATATAATTTCGAACTTATAAATTTAATTACACATAGCTAAGGTTTGACAACAAATATTTCAGATGAAACGCGAATTCGAATCTCCCGCCGTTCGCCGCTCCAAGCGTCTCTCTTCTTCAACCGCGCCTACGTCTGATAACACAGGTAAATTATTATTTATTTGTACAAATTAATAGCTATATACATATTAATTTTATAACACATACGTAGCAATTGAATTTACGCGCGAGATCACCTATTAAAGCAGCGATAGCCGCGATGGATTATAGCGCATATATTGGACAATTTAACTACTAACTGCCCTTGGGACAATTTAACTACTAACCTGTCCTTGCGTTTTCACCTGCGTATATACAAAGAACTCAAATGGAAACGCGTGATAAAATATTGCCTATCTCCATCACGAAGATGCATTCTATACATTATTGATAAAGGAAATCTTCAAATTACTCTTACCTACACCTAGGTATTCACATTTCACTAACCTATAACTTTATTTTGTTGTCATCATCATCATCATCATCATATCAGCCGAAACACGTCCACTGCTGGACATAAGCCTCCCCGCCACCTGCATCTAGCGCATTTTGTTGTCATGTACCTACTTAATGTATTGATATATGAAATCAAAATGACCTTTCAGTACATACCTGTAAACAAAAATATAAATATGCCATTTTACCATTACAAAAGTTCATATTCCAAGATGTGATGATAACATTAATAGCCTAATACTTTACTTACTTCTTTTTTCCTACCTCCAAATTAAAATCCTTATAAAAAGTTGTTATACAAGGGGATAAGATACCTATACTATACCTATAGTATTTCCCATCCTATCATATAAAACTAATTTAATTTATTTCGTTTTTACAGACCAACCGCGTTCATTAGATGAATATTGCTGTATAGTTTCGGGTAAGTTTAAACTTTATTTTTCTATAGCAAAATTGTTCATGACCCATTCATATACTTTAAAATAAGTTTCTGTCATAAATTTCATTTTTGGTACAAGCTTTTACTGCCGACTGTGCTTGTCTGCATACCATCATCAAGTACTCATTGAGACGATTCTAACGAGCCCAAACTCGATGGGGCTGTGTCGTTTAATTGTGGGGTTCCTATGGCCACCTTCCAGGTCCAGCATCAGATCAGCTCCAAGTCATCATAATATTGCATTGTCATGCGATATACACATTCTTGCAAAATTTCAGCTCAATTGGATATTATTATTATTATTTTGTGGGCCTTAATATGCCGCTTCGACCAGCAAGTGATCTATTGTGGCAGCCCTTGTTTTAGAGTTCACCGTTAAGTCCCGTTGCCTCCAGGAAATTCCAGATTCTTTGGGCGGTGATATGTTGTACTTCTTGTGGGTGCATTATGTGCCGCCCTAGGTAGGTACTTCTTTTATGCATGAGTGGTCCGCAGGAGCAGAGAATGTGCATTGCAGTCTCCTCTGTCTCCTGGCAGAACCTGCAAGTTGTGTCCTGCTTCATACCCATTTGAAACAGGTGTTTGTTCAATTTGCAATGTCCTGTCAGGATTCTTGTCACTGCGCAGGTTTTGTGCCTTTTGAATTGTAATAACTCTTTAGACAGCTTACTATTGAACCCTTCGATCAGGGCTTTAGCTTGTTTTTGTCAATTGGATAACAGGAAGCGACTGAAAAATGGATTGCAAATTTTTACGGACAACTTACATAGGGTCATTTCGCCGGTTACGCGACCACCTTCGGTTAGCGACCACTTGAAGAACATGGTTTTTTCAATTGAAGATAACATCAATTCTACAGAGCCTATTGAAACAGTCAGTCGTATGCCTTATTGTTTGTAGTTATGGAATATGAATTTACAAAAAAAACGAGAAAATATGATTTCAGTTCTCCAAGTCAGCTAAGTGGTTGAACGTATATTACTTATTCCGAAAGGCGACAGATTCTAAGTGGACTGTATCAAATTGAGTCCTTACGCGGGTCGCCGTGATTTTGCAGCAGAAAGGTTAATGTTTGAGCAGATTGCGTATCGGCTTACCTGGAGGTCTTGAAGGCAGGCTCAGCATCCGATGAAGGCACTCCCTAAGGCTAAGCCCAGCGCTGGATCCAGATAAGCGGCACCCCTGGTTCTACCACTCAGATGCACACACAGATGTAATATAGCCGAGTCGCAATCTCTTTATGAGAATTTGATTGGAAGCCGGTGAAATGAGTCACTGCCTTGGCCCGACAAGCCCAACAATCACAACTTGTGGGCGTTTATAGACTTAAAGCTCGTAAATAACGGACGAGCAGCGAGTTGTCTTATATCGAATCTCTAGACTAACTGGGTTGCCACACTAAACTATAAAATAGGGTGGCAACTGGTGTTGCTATACTAATAACTTAAATTTACCCGAAGTAGGCAATATTGAACATTCCGCCCACCTAAATGCGACGGCATGCTCACGAAAGCCGCGGTATTTATACTACGACAACGAATACTTAAAATCTACGAAAGGGTGTTGTTGAAGACATAAACTAGAACTAATTCCTACGATTAACATTGACCTTGTAAGGGTCATGTGATAAATACAAAATTTAAATTTAAATTAAGCATCATTTGCCACTGGCAAAGGACAAATCTTAACTACTGGTCTTTGGTACTGCCCAGCGGCAGTTTTAACCGTTACTACCCGACATATTTCATCTGCACCGGGGTGCAGGGCAACAATACGACCTAATGGCCATTTTAGGGGGTCTAACTGTTCATTAACTATGAGCACCATTGCTCCCACGATGATATTAGCACAATGCATGAAGAGAGTGTGATACTCCTGAAGTATCAGCGAAGTGAGGCGATGAGAGCGGGGCAATAGTAGCGGGTGCCTGGCATGGAAGCAGATCTTTGCATTAGCCAGGCGACCGCCCACCCTGAGAAAACCCGCCTCATCCACGAACGGTGATAGTTTGCGGAGACTCTTAGGAAGTGAGTTTGGGAAACCTTTTTTTATGAGTTCCAACTCCGACGAGAACTCACTCTCTTGCACAACTTTAACTAACAGCACAAGCGCCTTGTGAATCTCGAATGGCTGTAAGGCCCCGACGACACGACCTTCGACAGTTTTTTGTTTAAAGTTCGCTGTAAACCGAATGCCATATGCTAACACATGTTGAAGTTTTTTAAATGAGGAGAACCTTTCTAAATGGTCTCCGACTAAGTCGTCCTTATTGGACGATACGAGAACTATAATCATTTGTTCTTCATGACGAACATCTTTGTTTATCGATAACGCCGATTTGGGCCAGTTTTCACTGGGGTCCCTAAGCCAAGAAGGTCCGGTCCACCAGCAACTTAGGTTAACTAAGTCGCTAGGTAGTAACCCACTTGATCCACAGTCTGCCGGGTTGTCAGTAGTTCTGACATGATGCCAGGAGTCAGGAGGAACTATTTCTTGGACGTGGCTAACATGATTGGCCACGAACGTCTTCCACTTGGACGGACACGATTTTATCCAAGTCAACGCCACAGGTGAGTCCGACGATGCGAAGATCTCTCTTATCGAGTGAGAGATCTTTATAGCCTCCACGACTGACGCTATCAAATCTGATAACAGAACTGCTGCAACCAATTTAAGACGTAGTACCGACAATTTACGTAGCGGCTCAACCTTTGACTTAGCGAAAGCTAATTTGACGGCGATATCACAATTTTTACTGATCGTACGAAAAAAATAAACTACGGCACAAAAGCCAGGTTCTGACGCATCACGAGATCCATGTACTTGTAACACGTCATATTCCCTGACTATACGGCGAGGAATAGCCAAAGAGCTCAGCGACGCAGGTTGGGCCTTAAGCTCCTGCCATTCAAGTCTAATGTTCTTAGGGACATCGTCATCCCATGAAACATCGGACACCCTGAGTACCTGCATTAGGTACTTGGCGAGAAATGTTACAGGCGAGAGAAAGCCCAACGGGTCGGAGATCCTGGCTATCTCTGAAAGAATGGTGCGCTTTGTGCACCGACCTTGATGAGCAACTTCGACACGAAAACGAAAACAATCTGATTGAGGTTGCCATAGCAATCCCAATATATTTAGAGAAATGTCTGACATTTCTTCGAAACGTATAAAATCATGTGAGTACAGGTTCGAGGATGGGGAATTTTCCTGCAAGCCACTGCTGTTGGAGGTCCACTTTCTCAGATGGAAATCACCCGGCGACAATATTTTTGTGAGTTCCATCTCGAGTACGCGAGCCTGCTCGGCAGAGTCCGCTCCAGCGACGACGTCATCGACGTATGTGTCTCGGGCGAGAACAGCTGAACCACCTGAGCAGCCTTCTGCAGCATCGCTGGCAAGGTGGGCCATGGTACGAAGACCTTGGAATGGTGCAGCCGAGACATCATTTGTCACCGACTCAAAGCGATAGTCACGCACAGGACTGGAGGCCGAGGGCCGCCATAGAATGAACGGACGCTCAGGAGTGCAGTTCAACTTGCGTTCCAACGAAAGGGATCGTTTTACAACGATTTCGCGAGAATTAAAGAAGGTAGGTTTGTTCGCAGAATCGACGAAAGGTAAAGGGACTACGAACCCGCCTTCTTCGTTTCGACAGTATTTTGAACGACAGTGATTTTCGCAGCGTTGGTCCTCCTCTGATACGAAAGATTTGGTGGTTGGAGAACTAACATTCTCTAATTCCAATATTTTGTTACTGGAATCATCGAGCGACAAGGTTTGCGAAAGATTCGAAACGAAAAAACAATGTTTTTTATTGTTACGACACGATACGATAGCGTTTGACGTGAGTGGACTCTTGTCACACTCACCCATAACGATCCATCCGAAGACCGTATTCAACGCGGTAGGTTGTCCAGACTCCCCTCGCCGAAGGCCCGGTAACAACGACGACGCGAAAATATCTGCATTAAGCAGCATGTCCACCGGCACCGAGCGAGCGAAGTCAGGGTCAGCAAGCGATAAGTTGTTTATGTGCGACCACCTCGACGAATCGACAGGTTGGGTAGGTTGATCAGTACATATCGACGATAAAACGAGAGCTTCGAATTTAATATTCGACGACAAAGTTGTATGACCGAGCGGTTTAATCTCACACGACAGTGAGCCGAGCGGTTGAGCGACAGAATTGCCAATGCCATATACGGCATGTTGGCCACGACAAATGTTAAACCCAAGCATTTTTGCGCAGGGTTTCGAAATAAAGTTACACGCGCTAGCGCAATCGAGGAGCGCGCGCACTGGCCGGAAATTACCGGAACTATCCCTAACTAAAACTTTTACAGTCGAAAATAAAATTGTATTTTCCCCAGTCAGTGAAGTTAAAACTGTGTTGCTATTGTTGGTACTTATATTACTACTAGGCGGCGCGTTACCAGCCTCGGTGGGTGCGGGCGTCTGTATATTCTTGGGGAAATGTAACAAATTGTGATGTGACCGATTACACACACTACAACGAGAAGCACGACAAACTTTCACTCTATGAGCACTTGAAAAACATAAAATACACAGACCCTTTTCCTTCACAAAATTAAAACGATCATGGTTGTCGAGTTTTAAAAAATCACTACAGCTGCTAAGACTGTGCCGACCAGTACAAAAGACACAGTTTGGACTCGAGACGACAAATGCTGTTTTATTTGTGGTCAACGGTTTAATATTCATCAGTTTGATGTTTGAATTTTCTAACGCTTTGCTTCGCTTATCAATAAAGTTCTTCAAATCATCAAAATTTGGAATATCAATGTTCGAAGAAAGTTGCAATTCGAATGCTTCACGAGTAGCGATATCCAGTTTTGACCATAGCAAATAATACAGCATGAAGTTCCGATCAGGAAGATTAAATTTTGACAAAATGTTTAAGTTCTCATTGAACGTTCGGAACACTCTTTCTAAATCATTTTTGTTTTTAACCGATTCGCAGTTCAACATTTTTTCATAGTACATGACAGCAATTTGTCTCTTCCTGTCATAATAGTTAGACAAAGTCTCATAAGCGTTGGCATAATTGTCACCTGACAAAGGAAAGCTTTTAATTAATTCATATGCGGAACCCTGAACACTCGACAAAAGGTAATGTAATTTTTCAACATCACTGATAGTGCTCCGCTTATGAATTAGCGAATCAAAAAGTTCCTTAAATGACACCCAGTTCTCTAATTTTCCATCAAAGGGTTTGATTGATATTTTAGGCAATTTAGCTAAGTTGTTTTCTAAGACTAAAGGCTTAGTTTCAGCTGCACTTTGAGTACTTTGTCTTAACCTATTCTTCACTGATTTTAAACGATTCTCGAATTCCTTTGTAACTACGTATTCGTCAAGACGCTGCGGTTGTGTAAGCGGCCGTAAAATTCGGATTTGTGCATCATGAAAGTCCTTTTCGATATCTTTAAAGTCGGATTCATTATAGCCTTGCAAATCCGAACTTTCCATATGCTCTAAACGCATTATACAATAATCCCGCGCGACACGGAAAGCATCTACAATTGCGAATTCCGTTTCATTATCACTTTCAGCCATTTTTGTTTTAAATACAAACCTAAACAGTTAAAATCATGCAAAACAGCGAGAGAAAACACAATGTTGATGTCGACGAATTGACGTTTGACTTGACGTTTAAGTTTCGACAGAATGAATGACAGATGATATTAGGCTATTTCTACCAAGCTACGTTCCGTTTCACGTTTACGAATTGAGTCTATGGTATGGAAGTTGTACTGCCAACATAAACGAACGAAAACCGAAAGCGACAAAAAAGATGGCGTACAACTAACACGATAAATTTGGCCAAGGCAATATCTCAAGTACCCCACGAAATTTAAGAAAAAACAATTATTTTGCAAAATCACGGAGAAAATACGTGAAAACTCACGACAAAAGGTACTTTTCAATAAATTCAGGTCGACGGACCAAAATGAAAGTATATTACTTATTCCGAAAGGCGACAGATTCTAAGTGGACTGTATCAAATTGAGTCCTTACGCGGGTCGCCGTGATTTTGCAGAAGAAAGGTTAATGTTTGAGCAGATTGCGTATCGGCTTACCTGGAGGTCTTGAAGGCAGGCTCAGCATCCGATGAAGGCACTCCCTAAGGCTAAGCCCAGCGCTGGATCCAGATAAGCGGCACCCCTGGTTCTACCACTCAGATGCACACACAGATGTAATATAGCCGAGTCGCAATCTCTTTATGAGAATTTGATTGGAAGCCGGTGAAATGAGTCACTGCCTTGGCCCGACAAGCCCAACAATCACAACTTGTGGGCGTTTATAGACTTAAAGCTCGTAAATAACGGACGAGCAGCGAGTTGTCTTATATCGAATCTCTAGACTAACTGGGTTGCCACACTAAACTATAAAATAGGGTGGCAACTGGTGTTGCTATACTAATAACTTAAATTTACCCGAAGTAGGCAATATTGAACAGTGGTCGCTAACCAGCACATAAAATTAGGTGGTCGCCAACCGGCGAAATGACCCTACTTACATATTTACATACTTACATACGAACAGTGCAAGTTAATATAAAGCTTGTAAAAATATGGTTTATTGCGTTTGCAACATGGAAAGATTACACCGTAGTGTACACATATGATAATTAAAAATATAGTATGGTATCACAATGCTGAATATATAATCTAAAATGATAAAGTCAAGCCGATTATCTTCAATTTTTATACTGCTACACAAAAAGTATTGTACCTCAATATGCAAAACATACAGACGGCTATAAAAAATTGTAACAAAAATGAATGTTTAAATAAAACACGTATGTTCCGTATCCAAAGGGTAAAACGGGACCCTATTAGGTACTAAGACTCCGCTGTACGTCCGTCTGTCTATCTGTCCGTCTGTCACCAGGCTGTATCTCATGAACCTTGGTAGTTAGACAGTTGAAACTTTCACAGGTACAATGTATTTCAATTGCCGCTATAACAACAAATAATAAAAAACAGAATGAAATAAATATTTGAGGGGACTCCCATAAAATAAACGTGAATTTTTGCCGTTTTTAGGGTTCCGTACTCAAAGAGTAAAACGGGACCCTATTACTAAGACTTCGCTGTCCGTCCGTCCGTCCGTCCGTCCGTCCGTCCGTTCGCCCGTCCGTCCGTCTGTCACCAGGCTGTATCTCAAGAACCGTGATAGCTAGAGAGTTGAAATTTTCACAGATTATGTATTTCTGTTGCCGCTATAACAACAAATACTAAAAACAAAATAAAATATTTTTTTAAGGGGGGCTCCCATACAACAAAGGTGATTTTTTTTTGCCGTTTTTATAGATAATGGTACGGAACCCTTCGTGCGCGAGTCCAACTCGCACTTGGCTGTTTTTTTTATAAATAACGCTAAGGCACCTTTTGTGCGCGAGTCCAACTCGCACTTGACCGGTTTTATAATTTCAATACATTCATCTATTATCAGAAACGTGGTCGCTTACTATTGACCTCATAAGAAGGCTCAAAGTCACTCAAAGGGCAATGGAGAGGGCTATGCTGGGAGTTTCTCTGCGTGATCGCATCAGAAATGAGGCTATCCGCAGCAGAACCAAGGTAACCGATATACCCCTCCAAATTGCTAAACTTAAGTGACAGTGGGCGGGGCACATTGCACGTAGAACCGATGGCCGTTGGGGCGGAAAGGTTCTCGAGTGGCGACCACGTACCGGCTTGCGCGGCGTGGGTAGGCCCCCCACAAGGTGGACTGATGACCTGGTAAAGGTCGCGGGAGTCCGCTGGGTGCGGGTGGCGCAGGACCGGCCATTGTGGCACTCTCTGGGGGAGGCCTATGTCCAGCAGTGGACGTCTTTCGGCTGATATGATGATGATGATGATTCATCTATTAAACGTAATTGTTTAATTTTTACAAGCTTTATATTAACTTGCATTGTTCGTATGTACTCGTACATATGTAAATATGTAAGTATGTACTTAAGTAAGTTGTCCGTAAAAAATTGCAATCCATTTTTCAGTCACTTCCCGTTATCCAATTGAGCTGAAATTTTGCAAGCATATGTATATCGCATGACAATGCAGTATTATGATGCTGGACCTGGAAGGTGGCCATAGGAACTCCTCAATTAAACGACACAGCCCCATCGAGTTTGGGCTCGTTAGAATCGTCTTAATGAGTAGTTGATGATGGTATGCAGAAAAGTACAGTAGGCAATAAAAGCTTGTACCAAAAATAAAATTTTTGACAGAAACTTATATTATATTAGGCAGGGTAAATTGCCAGAAACTGGCCACCTCATTCTAAAATTGAACTCTATTCACCTACAATAGAACTCAATTTAGTATAACGTGGCCAGTTATTGCAGGGTGGCCAATAATTAAAACCTTGTACTAAAATGAATTCTATGACTGGTGAATAGAGTTAATATTTTGTATGAGTATACCAGTTACTGGCGATTTATCCTGCATAAGAAATTTTTGTTCGGTTGTTTGGTAGGTGTGTATTTTGTTTCAAATCATAATATACGGTTAAAGCACCGATCGATATTATTGTCAATTTGATCGCATTCTTTAATAGGAGAAATATAGTAATATTCTATCGATCAACTGTACCCGGCGATACATATTGCACATCAGTCTTTGAAAAGAGACAATTAGCTTTTTACGACTATTTCTAAACACTGGCGACCGTCCATCAATCATCGTACCTATTTATTAAGTTACATTTTATATTAAATACTGCACATTATATACTTTATTAGTTTACGTTAAATCGATGACATATAAACTTTGGATATCTATAGAGAGCTGTATCTAACGAGGTAGGTATTCAATTCGTTTGAGTCTTATTACCTATATCGTGCTTTTCCCTAAAAACTTTTCAATTATCTTAAATTCCATTTTAGTGTACTGAAAATCCAAGCTGATGAACTATTTTTGTCAAAGTGTTTAATTAATAAACTCAGATAATTACGCTCTTAATAATTTTACTGTAGACAGTTCATTAAATCTTAAGTGAAAATCGTACACCGTATATATATAAATAAAATTGCTTTTTCGGTTTACCTATTTTCGTAGTGGCAAACTTAACTGAAATGGAAGGTGCCTCAGTACCTACCTATTGACTTCGTTTAATATATTGTTCAAAGTTTTTCTTGAAATTTCAGTGGCTATTTTGCAACTCGCTCTTGAACCTTCTTAAAATAATGAGTACAATGACTTACATTGAACTTCTTTTTTATTAAACTGTCGTCTTCCGATACGTAATATTTATAGTTGGGGGGTTTCAACAACTCTATGCGACCGTACTTTATTGCAACTGACAACGACTGACGAACGTTACATAGGCAATGTGTGACAATGCACTACGAAACCGAAATTAGCCGAATCTCTTACCAAAAAACCGGTATGCAATATTTATCGCCGAGTACTTCTAACGATTGACATGGGTACTTAACATGTTCATATTTAGCAGTAGGTAAAAAAAATAAAAAACCAGCCAAGTGCGAGTCAGATCGTCTACGAAGAGTTCCGTACCATTATCTATAAAAACGGCATAAAATCACGTTTGTTTTATGGGAGACGACTCATGAGATACAGCCTGTTGGCAGACGGACAGACAGACAAACAGTAATAGGGTCCCGTTTTACTATTTGAGTACGGAACCCTAAAAACGTTAATATAATTATAACTTTTATAATCTTATGTTATTAAATTTATCGAAATCAATTCTAGGCACTACGCATCAGGGTGACACTCGCCGATTCTTAGGTAATAACGCACAGTGTGTAGCGATGTCGGCATGTGCTTGTATACATTCTTGCATTAGTGAACGCGATGTTTTTAGTACTGCGGATATTGACATGATACTTAAATTCGGAGATCTCCTCTATCTCCGTTTGCGTCCATTGGACACGAGACATAGACACGTTTTTTGCTTTCCAGAGGAGTTGTCGCAGCTTTCTGACGGAATACACGTAGGGAACCATTTGGCCAAAATATCCATCGATTGGAAAAGTAATGGTTTGTATCCAAATTCTCCAAATTTGGACGCGGAATTAAACAATTTAGAATCAATCCTTAGGGACGACGTGTTTAATGCTGACCATTCTGACGCGACCGATTCTTACTTATTCACGGGGCTCAGTAACACTACATCGTTTTGGCGTCATAATAATGAGTATTACTATTTCAACAGTCACGCAGTTGATAAATCGAATGAATGTCATTTTGATACGTACAACGAAAATCTAGCGCGATTCTTTCGATGCTCTTCTATCAAAGCTCTTGCAAAAATATTGTTTAAAAAATTACCATCAGAGTGGGGGGTTGTCATTCATAAAATAGAACAATATACAATCGACAAAATCGCGGTAGTATATTCGGAAATAAAAATGCCACATCGCGAACCGATAGTTAGGTTAGAGAGACTTTCGGCTTCAAAATTGAACGAGGTCATGAGCAAAGACCCCACTTTGGATCCAAAATTTACAATTTTGAAACCGGTAGTAGTATTAGAGAGATTACCGATTGCAGAATTGTCAGCCAATGATATCGCGCAATATGCATCAGATTTAAAACTGTCATATTTAAAACCGGCTGTTGTTTTGGCACCTCTAACTGACACTCCAACGATGGATACCGAAGTTGAAGAAAAAAAACCGCGCGGACGACCCAGAAAACAGAAAAGGGGGCCGAACGTTACAGTTAAAAATGCCGGCTGTAAAGCTGTCCAAAAGTACGCGAAAAAAAATCCGCGAGTGAATAAGGAAGCCGCGAAAAGATATTATCAAGAAAACCGAAAGGAAAAAATCGCCGCAGCAACCCGATACACACAAGAAAACCCCCAAATACACAGAGACGCAGTAAACCGATACTCGCAACAGAATACAGAAGTGCATAGGTCAGCAACGGCTCGCTATGAAGAAAACAGTAGGAACGTCGATAGTAATTTACGCGACTCGACTAAGCTTATAGGCCAGCGATGCGACGATGAACTCAACGCCATTAACACCTTTTCCCTCAAGAAGACTTCTTTGTTCGGTACCGACATATATAAATGTGATCATTGCAAAGCACCACTCTTCGAAGAAGAGAAAACTCGGCAAAAATGGTGCTGTGGCGGAGGCGGTATATACAAAACACAAGAATACGCTCCGCTCAATGAGGACTTCTATACGGATCCATCTTTCCTTCAGAGGTCGCGAGCCTATAATAATTTGTTCGCGTTTAGTGCTCTAGGAACCACGCATGGTTTTCAAAACCCCTGCGCCGGTATTTCTTTCGTAAAAGTTCAGGGCCGTATTTATCATCGCATTTTTACCGTGGGCCTAGGTTGATTTGTGTAAGATTGTCCCATAATATTTATTTTTTTATTTATTTTTTTTATTTTCGATTTGAGTTATACCGGGTCAACCAATCCGATTGGTCTCTATATTGAAGATAGCAGTGAACGCGAAAGAATCGCTAATGGACAAAGTCTCAATACGGACGTTATTAGATCGATTACGCATTACCTACACGAAGTGAATCCGTATATAGATTGCTTTAAACAATTAAGTCTGCAAACATCGGAACAGGCTCATTTAATTTTCGACACTCGCTCGTCGCGTCCTCGTGACGGTAACATTTTAGGAGATCGACCCGTCGGTAATGAAGTAGCCGCCATAATTAGTACAGAAACAGAAAGATATATACCGCGTTGCATAGTGATTTGGAAAATCGGTGGCAGTAAACCTCATACAGTAGATATAATGGACAAACTGTACGAGAGTTTTCAATATCCATTACTATACCCCAATGGAGAAGTAGGATGGACAATCGGTGTCAAAGATAAAAGTGGTGGGAAATTAGCGCAAGTCAAGTACGTCAGATGCCTTTTGCTTTCTGAACCGCGGTTTTCGCAAATGGGTCGTTTGTCAGAAGAGTGGCTGGTCGATATGCAGTGTAGAATTTTAGAAGAGCGATTGAAATTCTTTCACCGTAAGCAAACTGCAAGAAATGATGGCGGAGGACTCAGAGTAGCCCCGCTTCAGGAAATAATTTCAGACGAAACCATACAAGGCGAAGGCGGCATTGTACCTGGTCGCGTATATTTGCCGTGCACATTTACGGGTGGTGATCGTTACATGAAAAAGCATTATTTAGATGCAATTGCTTTGTTAAATAGACTGGGCGCGCCATCCTTTTTCTTGACAATGACATGTAACCCAAAATGGCCGGAAATACAACAATCAACACCGGCGGGTCAAAATCCCTCACCTATTGTCTGTGCACGGGTATTTCAATTGAAACTTCTGCAACTTTTACAAGACATTAAACAGAAAAATGGTAATTATTTTGGAAAATACGTATACGTCCTGCACGTAATTGAGTTTCAAAAAAGAGGTCTTCCTCACGCCCATATTGCGTTTAGAGTAGAAGACGGTGGTCCCGTACAAAATGTCGACATCGACAGTTTTATACGGGCAGATATTCCCAGCCCGACAGAGGCAGGAGGCAGACTCCGCGCAGCGGTTCTGAGACATATGATACACGGACCGTGCGGACTTAATTACCGTACAGACTTGCAATGCTGGGATGGCGAGTTAAAAAAATGTACCCGTTATTTCCCTAAGAAAGAAACGGAAGTCACCTATTGCGATGATAAAGGTTTTACACATTTGCGCCGCGATAGTAAAAATGAAGCGACCATTAAGTATCGCAATAGAGAAGTCATAGTTAACGATTTGTGGGTAGCTCCCTACAATGCCGCCTTGCTGCTGAAGTATGACTGCCACATAAATTTAGAAGCAACTTCGGCGCGTTCGATGATTAAATACCTCTTTAAATATATCACAAAAGGCGTCGACAAAGCTCGAGTTGCATTAGTGCCGGAAGAGTTGAAAAATAACGAGATTGAAACGTACGTTACGAAACGTTATGTAGGTTCGTGCGACGCGGCGTGGCGAGTATTTGAATTTCATATTGTAGGCCGCACACCGACTGTTTACCAACTCCCCGTTCACTTGAAAAACCAACAGGCGGTCTTCTTCCACTCGGATGACGCAGATCATGCTGCGGAGCGATCAGGTTCACTCCTGCTCACTTATTTCGCGAGACCGCCGGGTGAGAAGTTTGACCGTCTGAAATATATTGATTTTTACGAAGAGTAATACATAGATCATCCGAGCCGTCCAAAAAATACGAAAAACGTGGAAATACATAAACTTTCAAATGGTAGATTCATCACGCATAGACAAAGGGGAGAAGTTGTAGCACGTATGTTCTGGGTCGCTCCGAATCGAGGTGAACAATTTTATCTGCGTGTACTCTTGTCCGCGTATCCGTGCCGTAGTTATGATGACCTCATCAGGCTTGGCGGTGCCGATTGCACCACATTCCAGGAAGCCGCGCGAGCGGTCGGAATGGCTGATGACGAATCAGAGTACATCACAGCAATGCAGGAAGCTTCTACTTTTATGACTGCGCCGCGTTTACGCCACTTTATTGTCATGTTAGCCGCGAACGGAATCCCAGTCGCGTCATTGTGGGATACATTCAAAGATCAACTGAGCGAAGATTTCATCAAAAGGTTAGGATCGGAGTTAGTGGATAGGGCCCACGAGAAAAGTCTCGTAATAATAGGTAGATTATTACGCAAGCACGGTAGCAGTTTGCGTGATCAGGGATTGCCGGTGGTACACGACGATACCACAGAACTAGGCCGGGAATACATCGAATACGATCAGGAGCACCTGGATCGATTCGTTCAGGAATGGGAACAAAAATTATCAGTTGATCAACGGGCCGTGTACGATTACGTAAACAAGCTCGTAACTAATAAAGAATTCCGCGCTCAAAACAACAACGCAATCTTCGTTGATGGTCCGGCAGGTACGGGTAAGACGTTATTGTTAAATTTAATAACATCGCGCGTGCGCGGCGAATTTAAAGGCGTCGTTCTGTGTACGGCTAGCTCGGGCATTGCCGCCCAAAACTATCCAAATGGAATGACCGCACATTCAATGTTTAGATTCCCCATCGATCTGGTGGACGATCTTGCACACTGGAGCGTCACTAAGAGTTCTCAACGGGGGGAACTCATTCGCAATGCGGACGTCATCATCTACGATGAAGCCCCTATGGCTCACAAATATTTGATACACATGTTGGACAGGTCGCTCAGAGACCTCATGGACTCGGACGAGATTTTCGGTGGTAAACTCGTAATATTCGCCGGTGATTTCCGTCAGATTCCACCGGTAGTGACCAATGCGCAAACAGATTCTGACGTCATAAACTGTTCGGTGAAATCATCACCTCTTTGGGATAAATTAAAAACCTTCTCTCTGACGACATCCCAACGTCAGACAGATGATCCCGAATTTGCTCAATTTTTGTTAAAGTTGGGATCGAATCAACTTCCTACGGAAAAGGTCAAAGTAGGGCGCACTTTTCAAAATTTAATTGACCTTTCCGAAATTTCACACGTAACGAGTGTGAGCGATCTCATAGATTTCGTTTTCCCATTTGCCGTACTGGAAGAGCCTGACGTCTGCGCAGGCAGAGCGATCCTTTGCACCCACAATGTTGGCGTGAAAGAGATAAACAGCAAGATGATGAGTCGATTGCCGAATGGGGAAATGCATTTCTTCTCCATTGATAACGTCGTTAGTGAAGGCTCCGACGAGCTGTTCTTCGGTAATGACGCATTGAATAGACTGCAACCTAATGGTGTCCCGGAGTACGATTTAGTACTCAAAGTAGGGTGTGTATGTATGGTTACTCGTAATCTTAGTTTCGCGGATGGCTTATTAAACGGGACCAAAGTCATAGTAGTCGCGGCCACACCTTCCCTCATCAAAGTCCGCAAACCCAATCAAACACAGGACTATTTAATTCCGCGCATTCATTTCAAAGCCCCGATCGATCGCCGCAGTCCAATCGAAATGATCAACAGCTTTTACTACAAATAGCGGTCAATATCAAATGAAAAGACTCCCTATGGGGACAAAGATTTCACCGAGTGCTTTTTCACGCGTTATGACTGTAGTAATGTCAGGTTTGAACTATGAAAAGTGTTTCATATACTTAGATGACCTTGTTATATTTGGACGAAATTTAGATACTCACAACAAAAATTTACTTGCCGTATTTGATAGACTTAGGAAAGTGAACTTAAAACTAAATCCCAGTAAATGCCAATTTCTAAAAACAGAAATTTTATATCTTGGTCATGTTGTAAGTAAGGACGGAATAGCACCCGATCCAAATAAAATAAAAAGTATTCAAAATTATCCCACTCCCACTGACGCTGACGCAGTTAGAAGATTTGTAGCTTTCTGCAACTACTACAGAAAATTTATCCAAAATTTTGCTAGTATAACATATCCATTGAATAAACTTTGTAGGAAAAACGAACCATTCGAATGGACGACGGAGTGTGAACAGTCATTTAATTTATTAAAAACAAAGCTAATAACACCCCCTATTCTACAATATCCCGATTTTTCTGATAAAAATCAATTTGTTTTGCAAACTGACGCCAGCGGCTCAGCGGTAGGCGCAGTTCTATGTAATAAAGACTTAAGGCCCGTGGCTTACGCTAGCCGACCTTTGAACAAAGCGGAACAAAGATACCCAACGATACAAAAAGAATTACTTGCAATAGTATGGAGTGTTACGTATTTCAGACCATATTTATTTGGGAAAAGATTCACAATAATGACTGACCACAAACCGCTTATCTATTTATTTGGCATGAAGGACCCAAGTAGTAGATTATTAAAATTTCGATTAGATCTAGAAGAATATACTTACAATATTACATACGTAAAAGGTTCAGAAAACGTTATAGCCGACGCATTGTCTAGAATAATAATAACATCAGAGGATTTGAAAGAGATGAATGAAAAGCTAGTGACAGTGATGACAAGAGCGCAAAGGAAAAGAGAAGAGGAGAGTAGGAAGAATGTCAGTAGTATCCCTAGTACAGCCAAAGACGAGCGGAGTGATCAACCGCGAGTCGTGGAAATATTAAGGATACCAAATGACTCAGTGGAAATGGTAATGGCAGAAGAAGAAAAAATAAAGCAATTAAGGAATAAAAATATTATAGATGCAGAATGGGAGTGTTTTGCGTTTGTGAATAGCAAAAGAATATTATACATAAATCTCGGTTATTCAACACAATTTACGCGAGCCGTATTTGTGGAAAAGCTGAGTGAATTTAGTAAAAGAATTAATGTCGACAAAATATGTATGATAATAAAAGGAAATGAACATAAGGAGTTTATGAAAAAACTACTAAGTGAAGTACAAAATAAATATAAATATGAGGGGCCCAAGATTTTAGTGTTGAGAGGAGTTTCGAGAATAGACAACGAAAGAGATATAAAACATATATTGAACGACTATCACCTATTACCAACCAGTGGACATGCTGGGGTGCGTAGGATGATAAACAATATCAAACGAAAGTTTTACTGGCCAGGAATCGAAAGGGACGTTCGAGAGTTTGTTCGAACATGTGAAAAATGTCAAAAAATGAAACATTCAAGGCACAAAAAAGAGCCTATGGTGGTGACGACCACCGCAACTTATGCTTTAGAAAAGATATTTTTAGATATAGTAGGTCCTGTCGACAGGGATGATAGCGGTAATGTCTATATACTCACGTTACAATGTGAATTAAGTAAGTTCATAGAAGCGTATCCATTAGTGAATAAGGAAACTAAAACAGTAGCTAGAGCGTTAGTTAATAATTTTATTTTAAGGTTTGGTATTCCAAAGTGCATAACAACTGATAGGGGAACAGAGTTTATTTCATCGACAATGACAGAAGTTTGTAAATTACTAAATATAGAAAAATTAAATTCCACGGCATACCATCACGAAACAATAGGATCGTTAGAAAATTCACATAAAAATTTAGGTTCGTTTTTGCGTATACAATGTGACAAAAATCCCGAAACATGGAGTAATTGGCTCCCCTTTTGGTGTTTCTGTTATAACAACACCGTACACACAGCAACCAAATATGCCCCATTCGAACTAGTGTTCGGAAAACCATGTGAAATTCCAAGTAGATTAAGTACAATTGTAGAACCACTGTATAACGTAGATAATTATAGTTTAGAGTTAAAGTACCGACTACAAGTCGCTCATAAAGATGCACGCGATAATCTTTTAAAAGTGAAAATGGACCGCAAAAATGTGTATGACAAAAAAGTGCACCCAGTGACATACAAATGTGGTGATCAAGTGTTAGTGCGTAATGAAACGGGTAGAAAACTTGATTGTTTGTATGACGGCCCTTATGTTGTTATAGAAGATAAGGAACCCAATGTAATCATACAAAAAAATAACAAACATGATGTAGTTCATAAAAAAAGAACTAAACCCTTTGTAACTAGCATATAAACATAGCATTAACATGATGTTTTCATTTTAGCGTTGACAAAGAAAAATGTTATTGTCATACATTTTTCTTTTTCACCTACCCCTGTAATGAGGTGTGGTAACTGTTAGATATAAGTATAATATGTAATATAGATGTTAGGACGAGCCGAGTTAGTATTAAACGGACCTTACTACGCAACACACCGGCCTATCATTTAATCCATCCACACGAAGCCACCTCAGAGGAAACAGTTTCCATTGCAGGTGTGCTACGCAATGTCAATTCACAAAAGTCAGGGCCAGACCATCAATCGCGTAGGTGTCGACTTGAGATCCGATGTCTTTAGTCACGGTCAACTGTACGTAGCATTAGGTCGCGTTCAAAGCAGAGATAAAATCAAAATATTGACTCACACAGCTAGGGTATCCAATAACAGATTTATGGCAAATAATATCGTATATCCGCAGTTATTGTAAAAGAATAAGAGCTTCCTCTATAAATGCATTGTTAAATTGCTCATCACCGTCAGCAAGCTGGTTGTGTAAATATGTAGATAATAAATGTAAATCGTATAATGTATACTTAATCATGTCGATGTCGCTGCACGCTGTGTGTTTTTTATTTATTTCTTTCATACATTCATCACAACATTAACGAGTGAAATATGAAAACAATATTGCAAGGAGTCTGTGGCAATGTATGTTGTTGTTGATTGTTGTGTGAAAATAATCACTCTATGTCTTTATGGATCCTTACAGGGGGAATGTGTGTCTTTAAATTTACCATTGCATTTTTTGCGTAGCTGCGCTTGAAGTACGACTCGGTGGCCTGAGGTGTGATATCAGTTTGATAACAATCAGCAGTGGATGAGTCGGTCGCCACTGTTTGGCTTGACATAGGGACGGCAGACCGTTTAATACAGAACGATGTTTGGGCCAAGGACAAATCACGCGAGTAGCACTCGGCAAGAGGGACCCAATGGCAATACTGAATGTAACTGCAGCCGACGTATTGCGGCGAGTGGTTTTGAATGAGAGATTCGTATGGGTGACTGTCAACATGCTGTTCAACTCACAGTTCGACCGGGCGGCGCGAGCGAACCGCCTTTTCTGCTGATTGGCCCTTCTGCGAGCTGTAATACAAAGGTTCCTCTGCACAGCGAACGGTAAGTCTGTCTCTGTTGACCATCACTTCCACTGACAATGCCAATAACAAACAATAATATATTCGTAGCAAATTGAGAATTGATTGTTATAAGGGATTGAAATAAGCTCGGTCGGAATTATTATTCATGGTCCACCTTATTCCAATCCCTTATTTTTATTTATATATGTATTTATCAATTATTTTAAAATGTACGTATAATACATCTGTTTTTATCCATATAACTATATATGCTATTATTTCCAGACTTCTTTCAATAAATAAATAAATAAATAAATAAATATTACGGGACAATCTTACACAAATCAACCTAGGCCCACGGTAAGCTCAGTAAGGCTTGTGTTGTGGGTACTAGGCGATGATATATATAATAGATACATACATATATATACTTATATACATACATAACATCCATAACTCAGGAACAAATATTCGTGATAAATATACACAAATAAATGCCCTGACCGGGATTCGAACCCGGGACCTCCAGCTTCGTAGGCAGAGTCACTAGGTCACTACCCACTGGGCTACGGAGGCCGATTCAATAAGATCCTAATTTACAATATGCAAAATATCTCCTTATTACGCATTTAACTAGTCAGTCCAAGGTGACATGTAAATCCATTATAATATAAAAATAGTTTACAATAATAGCCCGTAGATATCAATTTTCTAAAAAAACCGGCCAAGTGCGAGTTGGACTCACGCACGAAGGATTCCGTACCATAATATATATATATGTATATATATATATTTATTTTAATCTGTTTTTTAGTATTTGTTGTTATAGCAGCAACAGAAATACATCATCCGTGAAAATTTCAACTGTGTTTTCTGCATGTCATGATTCATGAGATACAGCCTGGTGACAGACAGGCAAACAGACAGACAGACGGACAGCGGAGTCTTAGTAATATTTTACTCTTTGAGTACGGAACCCTAACAAAAACAAATCTCATCATATCATTATAGGAGATTTCACGAAAATTACTTTTACCTATAAGTAATAGCATTTTTTATTTTCGTGAATGAATGAATGTGTTACTTATTTATACTCACAAAATATCACTTATTGTTATTGTCTTTGTAGTAGACAGCTGTTGAAATTATTGACATTTACCATCAATTGTATTATTGTATAATACATTTTCACAAGGTGGACTGATTGATGACCTGGTAAAGGTCGCGGGAGTCCACTGGATGCGGGTGGCGCAGGACCGGTCATTTTGGCACACTTTGGGGGAGGCCTATGTCCAGCAGTGGACGTCTTTCGGCTGATGTGATGGTGATGATGATCATGACATTTTCATGCCACTGTTCGGAAATGTGGCAATAAATGGTCTAAAACTAAGCTGGAAAGTAAGCAATAGCTGTAGCACCTGAATCACCACTACTACAATGCTACATCGTAGTAGTGGTTGTTCATTGAAATAGTGATTGTTGAGTTCGACCAATCACAGGGCATCGAGCGGGAGGAGCGCCGTCAGCGAGCCCTGCTTATTTCGCCGCGCCGACGAGCGGGGCCGCGCTCTTATGTTTTTAGATAATAATTATGATCTTCAATTCATTTTGATTAAGAATTATAATTATTTGCAATTTCCTTAAAGTAGACGTGAAAAGCACTGTGTTAAGCCTCGGCCGAAAGTGCAATAGCTGGACTCGTACTTTCGAGGGCCTCCGCTACGCGTCGGTCATCGAATTAACTCGTCATCAGCTTCTACAACAATACTCTATCGATTTGAAATGATTAACGACTGTTTTTAAAATCGTAACTTTATTTGAACATGTGGACCGCGATTCGCTATTCAGTCAGAATAGGCCGCTCGCTTCATTAGTATATCACTATAAACACTTGCATCGCAATCAAACGCAAATAGTAATAAAACAAGCTACCGCTTATGACCGCATCGCGTGACATATCGCCGATTATTTCAGCATGTGTAACGCGACGCGCGATTCGGTCACAACAGGCCGCTTGCTTTGTTAGTATATCACAATAAACACACGTATCTGATCGGATTTTGAACAACATCAAAACATGTTTATTTAATACACGCAAATAGTGACGTTTATGTTTTTTTTGTGATAGTGATGCTTGTTTTTTTTTTTTAATTATTAGTCTTTTTTGACGGATCGGTGTGATGGTGTTTTCCAAATTGGCGGGATTCACAGATTCTTCTCAATCTCAGCAGCATGTTATGAATCTTCATACAATCATGTTTTTGTTCTTCATGTTCTTCATATGTTTACAATATGGTGGGTACATTTTTATATTCACATTATGAATAAGGTATATTATACATTTTTGTTAGTTTTTGAATATTATACTGTCAGATCTGCGCGTCAGCTTCAACTACGTTTCTAACAATGCCTCAAACGGACCGGTTGACATTAGCTGTCACATAATGCGGGAATGGCTAGATTGGCACTTCTTGTCATGCATTATGGAGACTTAGTTTGTTTTAGCGTTGCTCTTATTGAAATATTGTTATTTTGTTGTAAATTTGTAGAAAAAGCGATTATAATTGTTACTTGTGATTTTTGTGACTTTTATTCCTAAAATCAGAAGTGAGAAACGTAATTAATTTGCCCACGACGCATTAATACCTACGGCGTGCTTAGCTAACTTGTTGTGTTTTAAGATGAAGTAGTCGCTAAAAATAATTAACTTTCGGTTACAATATGTCTAAGAGCAACGTTCAGACAATCTAATTGGATCCCATCGACTAGCAAGGGATCGGAAGTGTTGTAATTTTATCGATCGCTGCGCACACGCGTTTGATCATATCGGCATTAAAAATCGACAAATACTTCACAATCGGTGTTGTTACGTATCGGTCGATAACGGCAGAGCATTAAGAGTGATATAAATGATTGGTTTCGAGGCGATCTCTAAGTGTCCACAGGTCAGCCGTCAGATGTCGGGAAAGTCATGTCACGGGGTGCAGCGGGAGCTGCCTAGCAACTACACCTAAAGCAGTCAGTGCCAGACTCGATGGGTGCCTTCGAGTTGTCATACTTGTGTAGCAGTTGAGTCAACAGTTCCAGAGTGCAGTGAGCAGCAAGTGAATCAATCAACCTCATTTCCTGGGATGCGGATGCTCCTGACTTGGCACAGTGACAAAGCAAGTGGTGATACCATGGCAAGTAGTCACACAGGTCAGACTCATGTTGAAAGATGAGTGCTGCCTACGGATCTATGAGGTACTGTACTAAACAAACTTTTAAATCAATACAAGTATCATGCATTGATTTGTGTTTTGAGAGGCAATGTCCTGTTGTCTTATAGGATTTAGTAAAGTCCTAGTATGGAATAGTGAGATTTAGCATTTGTAGACCTTCAAAATATAAACTTGCCATCATATCTTAGTGAGATAGCATTGCAATTGAGATAAGAATTGCAACAGTGTCTACAAAATCATATAAATGCCTAGTAGTACTAGTGTTTACATGCATCATCATGTGAGTCATTGATTTCAGTTTCAAAGCATTAAGTTTTTAAAGTACAGTGGAAGTATTAAAATAAAATGAGCGGTTAAGTTAACAGTTAGTGACTGTATTTTTGCCACTTTCAATTTACATGAGCTTTGAGTTGTGTGAGTGACTTCAGTGGTTATTATTTTGAACATGTTTTGAGGATGATTCTTTCAGTCAAATTTGTAAGTTGAATATCACTCCGATGATACACAACAGCAGTAAGCTTCAGGGATGGTAGCAATGGTAGCATACAACTTCCAATGTTTTCTAACTAAATACTATGTGTTGAAAGTTTGGCATGCAATCGAGGAAGTCATGAAAAGAGTAGGTAAATGACAGTTATCCATTTGTGGTATGAGTAACACAAAAGTTGTGGTATGAATGAAGTCTGTGAAGCTCATTCTACTTAGATGGTAAACTTTCTGCACTGTATTCAGTTTTAAATTACAGCGAGAGACAACAGTGCATGATTGGGTGTCAGGCTTTACTCTAGTAGTAGTAGCAGCCTATGGATGTGTCTTGTAACATTATTTCTTTAGTAGGTACCTGCAAAAGTTGTCAGTAGTTCAGTGGCACATATTAAGTTGTGATTAGTACATGGAATGTTTTGATGACATATTAGTGCAACTCCATTCTAAAGTTGTGTGACGTCATGAGTGTGGTGGGGAGATAACCTTCGATTCCTATCTTGATGGTTTACGCACGAGTAATCACATCATCGTTAAACTAAACCCATTATCGTAAATGTACCATTGTTAGCGTTCCCACCACGCAGCCTTACAGAGAGTGTATATAAGCCAGCGTTCACCTAAATAAAGGGTCCATTCCTATTCTGAAGCTCGTCTATTATTTACCTAGAACATACTTCAGTTCATGGCGACATTGCCAGGCCTGGCAGGACATTTTCATAGTGTTCCTGCCAGGGCAGGTCGCCTCACGGCGACCTGCCATGCCGCTGCATAATGAAATAAAATAAATTCGCGCCGCGTTCCACGCAGATCCCTTCATATTAAGCGATCTTGCGAGTAGGGCTGCTCGAGGCAGTCCCGAGCCCAGCTAAGCAGCAACCATCGCAGCGCATCAACCAACTCTTCAGCAACGAGAACCTCTTCAGCAGCAACCAAATCGTCGTGGCACTCATCAGCAGCAACGGTCCAGCCAATCCACGACCACGCCACGCCAAGCAAGTAAGAAGACAGAAGAGGAGTCCAGGGTTATCCCGGCCCATGTTCGAGGGAGTCCAGGGTTTTCCCGGCCCGGCATCAGAACCAGCAGCCGACGCAGCCGTCCCGAAGGAGCAACTGCAGCCACCACAGCTTCGAGGACGAGATACGACACGGACACCACGAGGACGTCGAAAGCGTATCGTATTGTTTTAATTAACATTAATAATTTTTTTTAAAAAACGTAAAAAACGTAACGTAATTTTAACGTATATTTTTGTAAAACTAGTGTCACCATAATTAAATTCGCAAATATAATTTAAATTTCGCAATATTACAGACAATTATACATTAGCTAGTTATTGGACTGGCCATCTGATAACTAAGCGAAGGTTTAATTGCTTATAAAATAAATTTTCTATCAAGCAAGAAAAAGATTGAATATTCTGGTACGGTACAAATGAATATTATAAACATTATTATAGAAAGAGCACTAAAATGACTCTAAAAACAGGCGCAAAAAGTTATTATTAGGAGCAAAAGACTCCGACGGAATTAATATACGCGACGACGTAGTGTTAAATAAGATATAAAGTACCAATACCATGATACCAGTAGGTAGAATTAGAATCCGTAAAATTAAATGCATTAAAATGAAAAGTTAAAATATTATCAGAGAAAAATAGATATTTAATGAAATAAGTTATTACAAATAAAAATAAAAAAATTGTAAGATGTATTATATTAATTCCAGATAAAAGGATAAAGAGGAAAAATATATAGGTATTTTTTAAAGAAAATAGTGACACTAGATAATATACTAGATAATATACTAGATAATGTACTAGATAATATACTAGATAATATTTTAGATGGAAAATATTTAATCACGTAATTTAAAAATGTATAAACTTAAATTCAGTAAATTAACAAATATAAGAGCAAAAACAAGTAATTTTTCAGTTAATATATAATAAAATAAGGTTTCCAACTATGATTGGACTGCGCAGCCAAAAATGGTGGAAATCCTTAAAAATTTACAATACTAAAAATAAATAAATAATATCAGACAATTAAAATTATATAAAAAAAAAAAAAAAAAATTACAATATTACAAAAATGGAAAAACTAAATCGCTAAAACTAATGAAATCCGCGTTAGTAGAATATATAAAATAATATTGGAAATAACGAATATATTGCAAATGATAAATTAATACGTGCCGCTGGATGACGACACACAAGTAATAAATAAGAATTAAATAGTTAAAAGTACGGTACCCAAATTACTTAAAAATATGTAAAATCATAATTTTATATTTTCCCCATTAAATGATTTCATAATAAGACGCGAAGCGACGTGCGTGTCCTGCAGGAAAGGATAGGCACGCCATGTCAAAACAAATAATTATAAATAATAATAATAAAAAAATGACGATTAAAATTAAAACACATATTTAACATATACAAAGAAGCTTCGTGCATAAATACATTTTTTTTTTACAAATTCATTTAATTTTAAAATCACACCAATATTATTCATGACCCGTAAAGAAATTGCTTTCACAAAGAACATAAATTCAATAAATAACAGATAGTACAATATTTAACTATAACAACTAATTATAAGTGTACCGACTTTTACTATTTAATAAATGGAAAAAAAAAAAAAAAAAGCTTTTTACCTACGTATATAAATAACAAAAGTATAGAAATAATAAGTATTTTTTTTTAATAGAAATTTAAAGTTAACAAGTAGGTATCGTAAATATGTAAAAAGTATTCAGTACGTGTCCGAGAAAGTTAAAACATCTAAGTTTTTCACAGAACGATTAGACTGATCACCTAAAAGTTGTTGAAATTCTTATATGTCAATGTTCTCAGGATTCGTGCATATGTAGTAGGATAGACAGTCAGAGTGAACTTTTTAGTATTAAAACGTTCATAGGATAAAAATATGTCCTAACTTGACCAATGGTAGCTTGGCAAGCGCCGTTGACCAAGCCGGTACGGTTTGGCAAGCGCCGTTGACCAAGTGGGTACGTATTGGCTTTGGTACACGGGATACAAGCAGACAGGAAATCTTTAGAGCCATCATGAGGGATCAAGTGATCAATCATGAAGGTCTTTAGACCCATGCTGGCTGAAAATATGTTATCATGCCATAGAGAGGCATGGTAAGAATAAATTCAGTACATGAGGGTTAAATGAACTGTCTGGCCATATACATGCGCTTGTATATGTGCGCGCGCTTATAAATAAATATAGGTATATCCTATTCTTGTATCCTTATTATTTTTATTATATATGGTCGGCCGACCCGCATTTAATGCGTAGTGTACCAGCCTGAGTATGGCATTTCGAGATGCACTCATGCAGAAGTGAGGCAAACACTTCAACAAAAAACGATTAATTATAATGTTTATAAACACAGTATCCTAGGTAGAAGAAAGTAAATTAATCGTATGACTGTTTCTAATAAATTAAAGATAGTTTTGTTTTCAATTAAGGAATATAAGATAGTTGTTTAGTAAATACTTCCATAGATTCGTCATCTAAGCGTGCATTCATTGATAACTTAAAATAAAAATATTAAACGTAAACGAGATGCAATAAGATGCATATATCAAGTATAATTATTAAAATAATAACGTAATACAATTAAGTAAATGATGTTTAAAAATAAACGTAGAAATATTTTAATTAAAACAAATATAAAAAAAAAAAAATTTAAACAAAAAACTTTGAAGAAAAAACTATTCAAGAAAATAACGACGTTAGAACGCATTTTATAACATAATATTATTATAATTTAGAGAATAATTTTACATTTATATTTTTTTTTTTTTGGCAAATACTCTATCAGAAGTAAATTTTCAACAAACGTCCAAATTAGAAAACACTGGAACCAGTAGATCGTGTTACCAGTAAAAATAGCAACATAATATCACAAATACATTTTTCGTAAGCATCATGCCTCCGAGAGGCTCCTCGCGCAGCCGCGGAACGCACCGTGTACCATGCATAATGCATGAAACGCACTGCAGCACTGAGCACTGCCTACTCCATTTGGGAGTGTAGGCGTTAATCTATTAATTCATTTACACAAAGTTTAACAGGTAGACATAGGAAACACTGTACAACACGGCACTAAACATAAAAACTTGTTTAAGGACATCAGCGACCACCAAATTTTATCATTAATTACTGTCCGGAAAAATAAAACGAAAGAGTAGTTTAGACCGACTAGGACACAGAACAAAATTAAACTAATAACTTAGAGAACGAGAGCAACATCATGAATGTTAGACCACCCAGAATAAAGACACCAGCGATGTTCTAAGTAACACAAATTCCAATCCCAATATGGAACAGTATTTCAAGTTCATAGGTATCAGTTACATAGTATTGTTAAGTGCAACTAAGTATGTATTCGTAATATAAGCATTAAGATAACATGTAAGTCGATCAAGAACCCATATACAGGAGGTTTTGAATTAACATGGAAATATTGTATACTTAACTCGTAAATTTTATAATAAACTCACACAGATGACACAGTAATGTATACAAAATAGAAATAAGATAAGTTTAAACACGTACCTATATGAAACATTGTAATTGATAGTGTTAAGCCAAAAATATGTCCACACATTTTTGTCTCAAAAAAAAAGGGAGGTCGTGTGGTGGGGAGATAACCTTCGATTCCTATCTTGATGGTTTACGCACGAGTAATCACATCATCGTTAAACTAAACCCATTATCGTAAATGTACCATTGTTAGCGTTCCCACCACGCAGCCTTACAGAGAGTGTATATAAGCCAGCGTTCACCTAAATAAAGGGTCCATTCCTATTCTGAAGCTCGTCTATTATTTACCTAGAACATACTTCAGTTCATGAGTGTTGTGATGTGTTTGATGAGAAACTAACAACAACCCTAGGTATCAAGTTTGAATTTCATGGGACAAAGTGAGAAGTCAGTCATGTCATGTATGACCGCTAGAATTTCAGGTCATGTATTGCACCGGGTTTGACAGATGGATGAAAGACTTCTGTCCTATACTTTTATCAAGGAGTGTTGTGTATGTACAAGCTTTCATCTAATTAATTTGCAATGGTCGTTAGCTTGTATGCATGTAGTTATGTATGTAGCTATGTATGCTGACTTGTTTGGGTCAAGTCTTGCAGGTCAAGTTTAGCTAACTTTTTGAAGTCATATTGGTTTGAAGTTGAAATTATGAAATGGTCAAACATTTGAGCTTATCTGCTGACAATGCAATGTTGTGGGGCTGGTCTGATGAGGGAGACAGAGGCTACTCATAGCAGCTCTTTGATTACACATAGGTAGTCACACATAGTAGACCCATCATCATGTTAGGGGTCATAGGAATAGTCTTAGTGATTAGTTGATGGCTGTGCAAGGAAAGGTACAGTTGGCAAAAATAAAAGTGCCTACCACACGTTTAAGTTATTGACAAATTGATTTCACATTTGTGCTGTCCATATGAAGGTGGACTGATGGCCTGGTAAGGCTCGCGGGCACTCTTTGGGGGAGGCCTATGTCCAGCAGTGGACGTCTTTTGGCTAATATGATGATGATGATTGTAGAAGTTGCAGATTTAACTTGTTCCAAGTTTACAGAAAGATTAGTCCCGGACCTATGTTTCATAAATCAATTAAAAAAATCGGAATCAGGTGGTGCCAGTAATTTTTACTATTGTGCAAATGCAGTGCATAGGGTTTGATTTCAAGATGTCTTGGTGTTTAAGGACAACGAGTTTTTAAAGTATTGGGAAAAGGGTTAAATGCCTACCACATACATTTATTTAACCTGGCGTTTGCTCATTAGTATATTTTTGTGTCACTCATGCATGAATGTTACTTGCATAGGCACAGTTGTTTTAGAGATGAGCTATGTTGTGTTATTTAATGATTGAACCATAGATAGGAGACAAGAAAGCCCTGATGATTTTTATTATTGGTCATGAAATGTAACATGGAGGATTATTTAGTGAATTGTACATCCTAGTCAGCCTTGGATGACAGGCTGGTTAAATAGTTCTTCTTCTTGGTCGTATGCTCATGTCTGAGGGTCGTGACGTCTATGGGCGACTCTTTCGCCGGTTGAATAGTTACCTGTAATGCTGTAATGTTTACAAGCGCTACTTATATATGAAGGGGGTGTACTACTTTTAACTCTTTGAATGCGATGACGTTGTAAGTCGGTCGTACCATTAATGCTGTTGGCTAGGTAGTGCCTGGGTAGGTACACTAGGTACTACTAGTACTGGCAAGCAAGTGAGCTACCCCATATCCAAGCAAGGTTTTGCTTTGCTCAATTGAAGCAAGGACTGAATGTGGCTATTATTTGTAGCAAGGCTGTCAAAGGTTACTTGATCTATTTGATGGATTTTAGACGACTCTGCTAGATGTAGATCATGCCAGATTTTATTTTGACTTGATAATTTAGATACTTGGATTTATTTGTATGCATGACAGTGGAGGAAGCGTTTGCTCAGCAGTGGGGCAGTATGGGCTAAAATGACTTAAGTAATGGGTCAGTGAAGGCCGATCGGGTCTAAACATAAGATGACAGATACAGAGTTTTTATGATGATTATGGTGGTACTCTTTGCTGTATGGGAATTGTTTTCCAAGGAGTAGCGACGTTAGTCCAGTAGATAACGACACTTAGTAATGGTGGTGTTCGTAAGAGCAATTGTACTTGGTAATTAGATTTTATTGTGTTTGCAGTGGCTGTTTACTGTAAGAAGAGGACCCGATTAACTGCGGTTGATATGCGGTTCTTATCGAGTACTGCTGGTGCTGCTACTGCGGTACGGCGAAAAGGACAGTAGTGCCTGGAGTCATGCGCTGCTTTCCTGGAGGCTATTGAACTGCGGTTGATGAGCCGATCCTGCTGTCAGGAGCTGTTGATAGAATGGCGATGCCTGGAGGCATACACAACTTTCCTGGACGCTCTAGACTGCGGTTGATGAGCGAGTTCTTAGTGCAGAGGAGAGTTGTTGGAGTCATGCGCTACTTTCATTGTTGTTTATGAGAGTTGTGATTCTGTTTATCATAATCCCACTCCGTACCCTCTAGTCAGAACGAATGTTCATTTGCAGACCCTCCTAGTCTTTATTTGGCCAATTAATTTACCTCCCGTACCCTTACCTACTGCTACTTACTGACTGACCTACTCGTAGGTATATGATAAAACGAATCACAATAAGGCATAAATGATAGTAGACGTGTGTGCAGGTTGACAAGCAACCCCGCACTGCTTTTGTTAACATTTTAGTTTGAGCAGGTTGACATAATACTGTCGACGTTTTAAGTACTTTGCTGAAGCAGGTTGACATGCTAGTGGGACGCCTTTAGCCTCTGTTAACGTCATACATGGTGCGGGTTAACAAGCGCTTGGGATGCCTTGTTAAAGACATGTATGCAGAAGGGTAATTGCGTAACTTTTCGAGCGAGCGTTGGGACGGAACGACTGTCATTTTCCTGTGTACGAGAATGGCATTTGATTTAACTGTCGTGCGTGCAGGGTTACGTAGTTTGCCAGCAGGTTAACAAGTGGGTGAGATCCTTGTTAACATCGGAGGAGGAGACTTTGTGTTCTCAGCTTCCTGGGTGATTAAGGGAAACGTTTCCAATCTCAATCAGTACACATGCATGTGCAGCCAAGTAGGTAATCCTACTCTGGCTGATGAAGAGACGTCTCAGTGAAGGTTTTTGAAAACATGATGAATGATTACTGGTTTCGAATGATGAATGATTTATGTTTCGAATGATGAATGATTTCTGGTTTCGAATGATGCATGATTTCTGGATATGAGATAATGTTGGATGAGAGACATATGCACGAATGAGTTGTGTCGTTGCAATAGTGATGTTGAACATTACTTTCAAGGTATGAATTGCCTGTCGATTGAATAATAAGAATGTCAGAATGAAGACTGAAAAGGAAGGAATGTCAAACAAAGTGTGAGTATGGAGACTAAGGTCATTATGTTTCAGATGACGAGTCCTTGGTCCCTGATGCTGGTTCTCCAGAATCCAGCGAGCAAGAAACATCAGGAGCTGAGCCACGAGTTGCCGACTCCGTGCAGCGGCTGCTGCGGGTGTTGGTGATGAAGAGCGGGAGATGCAGTCGAGGACGATGCACTGTCAGGAGAGGCCGTGTCAGATCTGCGCGTCAGCTTCAACTACGTTTCTAACAATGCCTCAAACGGACCGGTTGACATTAGCTGTCACATAATGCGGGAATGGCTAGATTGGCACTTCTTGTCATGCATTATGGAGACTTAGTTTGTTTTAGCGTTGCTCTTATTGAAATATTGTTATTTTGTTGTAAATTTGTAGAAAAAGCGATTATAATTGTTACTTGTGATTTTTGTGACTTTTATTCCTAAAAATACAATTAATTTTTTCATTACAATTATTGAGTGAGTTACAAAAAATATTTAAATTAAATAGAATGATGTCTAATAAAAAATCAACTTTTAATTTGCCATTTTTGCATCTTACTTTACGTTTCTTCTTGTTCACGCTCATAGTGCTACGCCGTAGTCCGAAGCAACTTCATTTCCATTATGTTTAGTTGAAAGCGCTCGTATCACTTTGATGATATTTCGAATGGGTTTTTTCAGTAGACGAGTATGCGTCTGTGACTGGAACTGATGTTTGTTCTTGATTAAAATTAAATTCATACGGAAAGCATGTGCGAAAACTTGAACTGAAGAGAGGATGTTGATTGAAGTTAGTTAAACAAAAACCAATGTACTTGTTTCTTTTTCTTGCGTAGGTTTCTTCACTTATTGCCAATCAAGGTTGAGTTGCTATCGCTAGACACTGCTGCATCCAAATTCTCTTCTGGTCGTATGTAGCGGTGTAACGTTCCATTGGACTCAAGAGAGCTACGACGAGAGGGTGCACCTGCGTTTGCGCGTACGTTTCTGCACTTTAATATACCCTGCGCACTTGACTGCTTCCGAATAGAGGACTGCCATCAACGCCAGAGTTGAAGAAGTCGCCGAGGTTGAAACCGGTCAGGAGAGAGTAATATATGTGACTCTGATGAAGCTGCAGGCGTCCATAGACTGTGGTCATTTTATGCATACCGTCGTAATGTTACTCGTAGTGTTCCAATAAATTGTAGTGTTGATAAATTGCATTGTTCGATGGTTTGCACGCCGGTTGTATTTGGCGAAAGAAGTGAGGCCTTCGAAAGTTTCTTCGGAATTGGCAAGGAGATTAAAGAGATGAAGTGGTTGTAGATCTTCTAGTATTTTAACGTTTCAGAGTTGAAAATGGCAAATTATAGTTTTAAATTTGAGGAATTTAACCAATTATAATCATTAAGTACAAAAATATTCAAGCTCATGTTTGTTAACCGAATCGTGACATACTCTGAGACTTAAATTGAATATAATGCATGTACAAATTGATATGCCTTTCAAACTAAAGTTATTATGCTCCATTTTAATTTTTTTATTTTTTATTTGGTATAACATAATTTGATCTGTGTACTTTGATCTTATGATTAAATATAACAGAATATAACAGATCGCTGGTTCAATCAGTATATTATTATACTGATTGAACCAGCGATCTGTTATATTCGAATCAATCATCGTTCAAATAATCGGCCATTTGTCACGTAATGCGGTTACAAGAGTCAACTTGCTCTATTACTATGTTACTATATACGTGTATTAGATAAATTTGTTTAGGTGTTGTCGCGTTGGATCCGATACGAGTGTTTATTGTGATATACTAACTAAGCGAGCGGCTTGTTGTGACCAAATCGCGCGTCGCGTTACACATGCTGAAATAATCGGCCATGTGTCACGCGATGCGGTCACAAGAGGCAGCTTGTTCAATTACTATGTCACTATATGCGTGTATTACATGTTTAGATTTATATGTTTCAAACAAAGGTGCCTTTGGCTTAGCAAAGGCTGCTGAGGAGTTGATTTACTCCATCTTGCATTAATTATTGTTCAAAACTTTCATGTTGGATCTGATACGAGTGTTTATAGTGATATACTAACTAAGCGAGCGGCCTGTTGTGACCAAATCGCGCGTCGCGTTACACATGCTGAAATAATCGGCCATATGTCACGCGATGCGGTCACAAGAGGCACCTTGCTTGATTATTATGTCACTATTTGCGTGTTTTATATGTTCAGATTCCTTCAGCACTGAACTGCCCAAAGTAATTTGAGCTGTATCAGCACTGCAACCTCGGGGTGGTTGCTTAAGTACCTGAGTTTTGGCGACACTTATAACTAGGCCAAATCTGTCACACGAGTCACTCAAAGACACCATGGAGCCCTGGAGTGCGTCTAAGCTGCTAGCCATCATGCATACGTCATCGGCATACAGGACTTCAAGCATCGATACCTGGCAAATTTTCCCTTTTGCCCTAAAACGCGAGAGATCAAAAACTCCCTTGTCTGATCGCACGTGGAGCTGAATCGGCTAGCTTTAAGTACCTGGGCAGCCAAATTCGAAGTGACAATCGCCTTACCTCAGAGACCCCACTACGCATAGCCAAAGCTGCCGCCACCTTTGGCAAATTGAACCAACGTGTTTGGAAATCGCACGATCTGAAACTCCAAACCAAGCTTTCTGTCTACAAGGCTATGGTGCTCCCAATACTCACATATGCTGCTGAGTGCTGGTGCTTGTACAAGGGAGATATTAGAAAGCTTGACACCTTCCACATGCGTTGTTTACGATGCATTCTCCGCATTCGGTGGCAGGATCGTGTGACCAACATGGACGTTTTACGAAGTTCTAACATGCTCGGCATGGAGGCCATACTGATGAAAAGCCAGTTGAGATGGAGTGGCCACGTTAGTCGCATGACAGACTGCAGACTCCCAAAATCTGTATTCTACTCCGAGCTTGCGGATGGAAAGCGTAATCGTGGGGGGCAGTTTCTGCGCTACAAGGATGTATTAAAACGTCATCTCAAAGCCTGCGATATACCTGCTGAGGGCTGGGAGGAGGTCGCGTCCATGAGACCAGAATGGCGTAATAAAGTCAGAAAAGGTGTAGCTTCTTTTGAAGTAGCTCGACTTGAACACCTGGACCAAAAGCGCCATTTGCGGAAGACTCGACCTAGACCATCCTATGCATATACTTACAATAACCAGGGCCAGCTATACTGCACACAATGTGACCGGACATTTAAAACTAAGTTCGGCTTTGCGAGCCATATTCGTGCTCACCAGAGGAAATTGTAAGGGTCGCCGTCGTCGGATACGACAAGGAGGACTATATATATATATGTTCAGATTTAGATTAATTATTGTTTGAAATTGTTATGTCCAATCCGATACGAGTGTTTATAGTAATATACTAATGAAGCGAGCGGCCTGTTCTGATTGAATAGCGAATTGCGGGTCCACATGTTCAAATTTCAAATCGAATGTACTTGATATAACAATAAAACAATTGATGGTAAATATCAATAATTTCAATAGCTGCATACTACAAAGACAATAACCATAAGTGATATTTTGTGAGTATAAATGAGTAACGAAAATAAAAAAAAATCCTATTATATGTAAATGTAATTATCGTCTAATCGCCTCTAACGATTGTTTTTGTGTTAGAAAATTGATACCTACGGGCTATTATTGTAAACTATTTTTATATTTTAACGGATTTACATGTCACCTTGCTACGGAATGAGGCGCTGGAGGGCTGAATAGTTAAATGCGTAATAATGAGATATTCTGCAAATTGTAAATTAGGATATTATTGAAAAAAAAAAAAAAAAAAAAAAAACGCTAGAAATAAATTTGGATGAAAACAGCTGTATGTATACATACGAAAATAATTGATAAATACATATATAAATAAAAATAAGGGATTTTAATAAGCTCGCCCATGAATAATAATTCCGGCCGAGCTTATTTCAATCCCTTATAACAGTCAATTCTCAATCCTCTAGAAACCAATGGCAATTGGCATTGTCAGTGGAATGTAATCGATCGTCAACAGAGACACACTCACCGTTCACTGTACACTGGAATCTCTGCATTACAGCTCGCAGAAAGGCCAATCAGCAGAAAAGACGGTTCGCTCGCGCCGCCCGGTCGACCTGTGAGTTGAACAGTATGGTAACAGTCATCCCTTACGAATCTCTCGTCCAAAACCACTCGCCGCAATACGTCGGCTGCAGTTACATTCAGTATTGCCATTGGGTCCCTCTTGCCGAGTGCTACTCGCGTGATTTGTCCTTGGACCCAACATCGTTCCGTATTAAACGGTCTGCCGTCTTATGTCAATCCAAACAGCGGCGACCGACTCATCCACTGCCGATTATTATAAAACTGATATCACATCTCAGACTACCGAGTCATACATCAAGCGCAGCTACGCAAAAAATACAATGGTAAATTTAAAGACATACACTCCCCCTGTAAGGATCGATAAAGGCATAGGGTGTTTATATTCACACAACAATCAACAACATACAATTGTCACAGACTCCCTGCAATATAGTTTTTGTTATCTCACTCGTTAATGTTGTGATGAATGTATGAAATAAAATAAAACATATTCACGGTTGCGACGTCAGCATGTTTGTATGGATAGAAAAAACAAAATAAAAACAAATTACCTACCCGAATTAGAGGTGAACAATTTACAATGTTTTAGGGGAAGCTCTACTTTTACATTATTTCAACAGTTGCGGGTATACTACATTATTTGCCATACATCTATTATTAATGACCCTATCAGCTATAATTAAAATTTTAATATCCTCTCTCTTTTGAACGCGGCCTAAAGCAACATATAGCTGCCCGTGACTGAATACATCGGAACGCAAATCGACGCCTACCCGGCTGATGGTCTGGCCCTGACTCTTGTGAATGGACATCGCGTAGCACACCTGTAACGGAAACTGTTTCCTTAACATCTGTATCGGACTATTCTTCTCTATTTCGGCCTTGAATGAAATACGCGGGATCAAGAAGTGTTCGTTGAACTGATTTCGCTTTGTAACTGTAATGAGGTGTGGTGTGGCCGCTACTACAATCACTTTGGTTCCGTTCACTAAACCATCCGCAAAGCTGAGATTGCGGATGATAATGCAAACGCAACCAACCTTTAACACTAAATCGTGTTCCGGCACGCCCTTGGGTTGAAATTTATTTAGTACCTCCGGCCCTAATAAAAGTTGATCGGCGTCATCACTATCGGTTTTATCAACGGAGAAGAAATGCATCGGTTCTGTCGGTAAGAGTGATAAGATTGAGTTGTTGATCTCCTTGACGCCCGCGTTGTGGGTGGAAAGTATAGCGCGACCGGCGCATATGTCGGGTTCGTCCATGTCGGCAAAGGGAAAAACGAAATCAATCAAATCGCTCAGTGATGTTACGTGTGGATTATCAGAGAGGTCGATTAAATTTTGAACATTTCTACCTACTTTGACGCGCGCGGCCGGCAAAAGGTTGGATCCTATGTCGAGTAAAAATTTCGAGAACTCGGGATCAGTTTGTCGTTGGGAAGTCACCAGTGAGAAAATTCTTAATTTTTGCCAGACCGGCGAAGATTTTACCGAACAGTTTACTACGTCCGAGTCTGTCAGTGCGTTCGTCACCACGGGGGGAATCTGACGAAAGTCGCCAGCGAAAATAACTACTTTACCACCAAAAATCAAGTTAGATTGCATTAGATCTCTAAGGGATCGATCGAGCATGTGAATTAAATATTTATGTGCCATAGGGGCCTCGTCATAGATGATGACGTCAGAATTACGTATAAGATCCGCTCGTTGAGAACCGTTAGTCATGTTCCAATATCCAAGGTCGTCCGGAAGACTGATGGGAAATTTAAATAAACTATGTGTAATAGAGTTTAAGCGCACCATAAGCAATGCTAGATAATCAGTGTAAACGCACCATCTGACTTTTATATGTACTCTGTGGGCAACACTGGCCCGGCCTCTTGCAATAACTTACGTCAAGCATACAGATCTCTTTCCTCATAACCCTGTTTATATATTGCATATAATATTTAAGAAAGTATTAATAAAACCTGTGAAGACTTCAATACATTGTTTAATTCCAATAACACTACATGGCGCAGCCGGTGAAGAACCAGTAAGTCGGATGGAAAAAGATTAATACCACGAAGGTACATATGGCCCATGGCAGCCGGCCGGCTTGAAGTACAAATTACGAATATTAAATAATTGAACGAAGATTAAAAACTACGAAGAATATTAATTACGAAGATGCCGCCGAAAGAGAACGAGCACGCAAAAAATGAAAACGGGGAGAAGAACACTTGCGACGTGGACAATATGACATGTGCGGTCGAGTACAAGATGCCGCAGAGCCTAAACCTGGATGACCTAGGTAATTGCTGGCCGCAGTGGCAGCGTTTTAAACAATCATTCCGAATTTTCGTGCTAGCCGCCGGCTTTGAGAAGCTTTCAGAAACAAGAAAAGCGGCCATACTCTTAAACTGTATAGGACAACAGGCACAGGAACTATATTTCAACGTTTTACAGACTGAAGACAAGACTAAATTAGAAGAAATAATAACACTTTTCGACGAACACTTCAAACCCAAGCAGAATGAAGTAATTAATAGTTATACCTTCAACAAGAGAAATCAAGAAGACGGAGAGACCTTCGATGCATTCTACACAGCCATTAGGAAGATAGCAGAGAATTGCAACTACAAAGAAAAAGACAGGATGCTACGAGATCGGATCGTCATAGGGGTCAAGGACTAGCGGACACAGCAGAAACTTCTGGAAATAAAGGAACTTATACTGGAGAAAGCCGTTGACGTTTGCCGCTCTGCTGAACTATCAAAAGAACACATGAAGGCGCTGAACAGCTCAGAGGTGCATGCAGTACAAGCCAGGACTCCGTCTCACCAGCCAGCGGATATAAAAGCTAAGTTTTCTGATACTAACAATAGATTCTCACATAATAATCATAATGTTGTTCAGTATAACAGGAACTATTATATGTGTAGAAAGTGTAAGACTGAGCATGGCCCAAGAAATTGCCCAGCTTATGGGAAAGTATGTACTAAATGTAAAAGAAATAATCATTTCAGTGTAGGGTGCAGCATGCCTCATAGGCAGGTACATGAAGTACAGGAGTTTGAAAGTAATAATAATGTCCATGATTTGTGACTAGTATATTCCATAGATTTATCAAAGAATGAATGGACTGAGAAGTTGAGGGTGGAAAATAAAAGAGTGTCCTTTAAATGTGACACCGGGGCTCAAATTAATGTGCTCTCATTAAGAGATCTCAAACTAATTGTCAATGATGAATACACATTAATGATGTCTGAGACAAGAACACTAATAGAGGTCTTCGGGGGTGGCAAATTAGTGCCAATAGGTAAAATAACATTGAACAAATATTCGAAACATGAAGAAACTAAATATGAGACTGAATTTATAATTATCAAGGAAAATGTCCGCCCCATTTTAGGGTTAGGGTCCCTAATAAAATTAGGATTGCTAAAAAATAATAATATTAATACAATAAAAAACACTGATCAAAGTAAAGAGGCTATTGTTAATGCTAATTGTGAATTATTTCAGGGTATTGGGCAGTTCAGAGAGCCGTTGGAGTTGCGCACTCAGCCAGGAGTACAACCTGTGGTACGTCCCCCGCGACGAGTGCCTCATGCATTGATGGGTCGCCTTGCTGAGAAATTGAGGACTCTGGTAGAGCACGGGATCATAGCCGAGGTCAAACATCCAAGAAGTTTTGTAAGCAATCTTGTTATTATTGAGAAGAAAGATGGTTCTCTTAGAATTTGCCTTGACCCTAAGGATCTAAACAAAGTTTTAATTCGGGAACATTACCTTATCCCAACATTAGATGAAATTGTTCCGAAATTGTGTAATAAAAAGTATTTTTCTGTCTTAGATTTGTCAGATGGATTCTATAATATTAAATTATCCGAAAATTCGAGCGATCTATGCACATTCAACAGCCCATATGGTTGTTATAAATTTCTAAGATGTCCATTCGGAATCTCTGTGGCCCCGGAGGTCTTTCAAAGGTACAGTGAAACTGCCTTTGGTGACATTCCAGGAGTAATTGTGTACTGTGATGATCTATTAATATGTGGCGATACTAAAGAGGAGCATGATGCAATATTAAAAAAAGTTCTCGAACGTGCTAAGGAACATAACGTACGATTTAATAAGAATAAGTTTCAGTACAAATTAAAAGAAGTTAAATATTTTGGACACATTTTTTCTGAAGAAGGCATGAAAATCGACCCGGACAGGGTAAATGCCATAATTAATATGAAAAGCCCCAACAACAAAAAAGAGTTGCAAACATTCCTAGGAATGGTTAATTATTTAAGAAAGTTCATTCCTAACATGTCTGATATTGCATCACCGCTTCAATTATTGTTAAAAAAAGATGTGACCTGGTTATGGACGGACATTCATGAAAATGTATACAATAATATTAAGAAAAAATTAACTGTAGCTCCGACCTTACAAAATTTTAATCCCAAATTACCCGTGGTAATCCAGTGTGATGCGTCTAAAGATGGTTTAGGATGTTGTTTGTTACAAAATGGAATGCCTGTAAGTTATGCATCACGAAGCTTAACATCAGCAGAACAAAACTTCTCACAAATTGAAAAAGAATTACTAAGTGTTTGTTATGCTACGAATAAATTTCATTATTACATTTATGGTCAACAATGCACAGTATTAAATGACCATAAACCATTGGAGTCCTTGCTTAAAAAACATATTCATGAAGTTCCGTCTCCCAGGCTACAAAGAATGAAATTAAGACTCTTGAGATATGACATTGATTATAAATACTTGAAAGGTAAATACATGTATATAGCGGACTTACTCTCACGTGCGTACATTAAATGTAATAGCATGGATGAACCATACATTAACGAAATGATCCACTGCGTAGGAATAGCGAGTCATTTGCAATGTACTCAGGAACAGAAAAAAGAATTAATTAATGCAACATGTGATGACGTGGAATTATCAAAATTAATTGAATATACAAAAAGCGGGTGGCCAGACAAAAAATATGTTCTTGACAGTTTACAATTTTATTATAAATTAAGAAGTGAAATTCATACTGATGAAGGCCTAGTATTTTTAAATCACAGATTAATAATTCCGACGTCATTACGGTTGAAATTTATGAAAATGCTACATGAAGGGCATCTGGGCACAACTAAAATGAAACAAACTGCCAGAAAAATGTACTATTGGCCCAAAATTGATGAACACCTCGATACACATGTGAGACGATGCTATGTCTGCCAAACCTTTCAGAATAATAATATTAAAGAACCTTTGTTGCCGCACGAAGTTCCTAAATTGCCATTCCACAAATTAGCAACTGATATTATGGAATTTAAAGGAAAGAGCTATCTCATAGTATATGATTATTTCTCGAAGTGGTTGGAAATTAAATATTTGCGTAACAAAAGTGCTAAGTCTATAATTGAGGTGCTGACAGACATTTTTTCCATTTTTGGTTTTCCTAAAGAAGTAGTTTCTGATCATGTGCCATTTGATTCCAAAGAATGCCGCAATTTCGCTCATGAAAGTGGATTTGTTTTTAACTATTAAAGCCCCAGGTACCCGCAGTCTAACGGAATGGTCGAAAAAGGGGTACAGATAGCAAAGAAAATTTTACTTAAATGCAATGAAGATAAGACTGATGTTAGAATGGCACTTTTGCAGTACAGGGCGTCACCAGTGTCCGGTACAGAATTTTCACCAAGTCAATTAATAATGAACAGGAATTTAAAAACAAAAGCCATAGTTACAGATGAATATTTAAAACCCAAGCTCAATTCTGATGTGGAACAGCAATTTAGTAGGACTCTACAAAGAAATGTTACATATTATAATAGTACAGCTAGACACAAAAATGCTTTTCATAATGGACAGCAAGTTTGGTTCAGGAAAGAACCAAACAAAAATGTGTGGCGAGAAGCCAAAATTGTTAATAATAATGGGTTTAGATCCTATAATTTAGTTGATAAGGATAATGTTATGTATACGAGAACCTCTTTACACATTCGTCCGGCGTAGGGTGGGTGTTCTACCAGAGTCTACGGCAGGCTCAGTGCTCCACTCCCGCGGCTATCTGGGACTTAGAGGGAGAGGGAAATGAATAGAAATGTAAACAGTGTAAAAATAAGTAAACACTAGTTGTAATTTATGTTGTTGTTTGCTTAGCAATATAAGAATAAATGTCTTGGTGCAATTACTTCAGTATGATATAATTTTCGTTTTAAAAGGGGATGATGTAATAGAGTTTAAGCGCACCATAAGCAATGCTAGATAATCAGTGTAAACGCACCATCTGACTTTTATATGTACTCTGTGGGCAACACTGGCCCGGCCTCTTGCAATAACTTACGTCAAGCATACAGATCTCTTTCCTCATAACCCTGTTTATATATTGCATATAATATTTAAGAAAGTATTAATAAAACCTCTGAAGACTTCAATACATTGTTTAATTCCAATAACACTACACTATGAGCTGTCATACCATTCGGATAGTTTTGTGCAGCTATTCCCGAGCTAGCTGCACACAACACGACACCGTTCAATTCGCCGCGCACGTACGATGTAATTAAATTTAATAGCAACGTTTTCCCTGTACCTGCCGGACCATCAACAAATATTGCCGTGTCGTGTTTTTCGCGGAACTCTTTGTTTGTAACTAATTTGTGTACGTAGTCGTACACGGCCTGTTGATCAACTGAAAGTTTGGACGACCAAACACCTACGAATTAATTAAGTAGCTCCTTGTCGTATTCGACGCGTTCGCGGCCTAGTTCGGTGGTATCGTCCTCTACCACCGGTAATCCCTGCTCGCTCAGGTTGCTACCGTGCCTGAGGAGTAGCCTATTGATGATGATGAGACTTTTCTCATGTGCCCTAACTAATTGACTCACCGGAACCCTTCTGGTGAAATCTTCGCTCAGTTGATCTTTGAAACTTTCCCACAGAGTGTAATATATAAACCCGTATGCTGGGTTTATTATCGTTTTAAACCTTCCAAAGTTATTTGTCAAGTTGGCTAACTGTTCTTTTCGTGTAATATTCTGTCAGGAAGGAACCCCTGTTGTATTGGATAGCTTATCTGTGGACTCCAGTGTTGCCAGAGTTCGCGCCCGCTGACCAGCGACAAGGAGAAAAAAGGAATATCGCGTTGAACATTTACGAATCAATGATTAGATGTTTTGTTCGTCACGGGTTTCCATTTCATAATTCATAATCCACATAATTTATTGCATTTCTACTGTAGCGGATGACTAGATGTTTTCTTGTTTACAAATCAACACGACAGATTGTTGCAACAAGTTGGCGCGTCTACTTGAACTTCGGGGACCGGGTTTGAGAGAGCTGGCAATGTCGAAGTGTCAGATAGCGCACTTCCTATTTCATTTTCGTGTGCCAGAACACGTTTTCTGGGCGATTGCAGTATTTTCCTCGTAAGTATTGTTTAGAAGCCGTGTTAACTTCTTGGAAAAGCAGTAATTGCATAGACATGTTGTCAATTTTCAGTTTGCCGGTGTAATCAAGCCTTACAGGCAAGTTGAGGCCGTGGTGCTCTCCCACGCGACTTGACCTGGCTGAATACCACCGTGTTGCGGTTAAATCGGCGAGCCACGGGAAGCAGGGCCAGGGCCATTGGTGGCGGAGTTGACATTTGTCAATACCCATCGACGTGGGACAATTTTCCTCCGACAGGTTAGTTTTGTACTGTACCATGGACCGTTTTATTCCCTTGATTATTGATTGCCGGCCCACAGACTACTCTTGAGCCCCGGCACGCTATCTAGCCCCGTGCCCGCCCCGTTTGTACTTGCTATTCTTGGCTAACCGTCTCATCGCTTGATGGAAATTCCAGGAGGTGTTTGGTAGGGGCCTGATCGTGCCCGAAGCCACCCGCGCCAGCCGAGCCAGTACTCCCGTTGTCGGGAACGCTCCGTAGCACCGCCTGCGATGGAGATGCAGCTAAGCTCATAGCCTATTATTTTAACATTACCAAATGGTTCTAGCGCAATCGACCAAAGCGTCATCAAAATCCTACCCTTAACATTTGTTTTTATACCTAGTTAGCTTTTAGTGAGGACCTAGAACGAAATAAAAGCTTTGGGTTACCTTCAGACCTTCTTTCATTTGCCCTAGCACAAAAAAAACTAATTACATGGCGCCCCGAACAGGTTGATGACGCTTAAACTCATTTCCCTCCTTACAACTCCATTTATTGTGAAGGTCTGAGTCTGGTCGCTTGCGCTATACCTAAGTATCTGAATGCAGACTTTCCGCCATAATAGTGTTAATGTCACACTTTAGTACATTGAATAGTTTGGACATTGACCTACATTACTTATAGTTACTTACCTACAACATACGGTCAATTATAGCACTTGGTTTGGCAAGTGATTACCTAAGTACTACCTATAGTTAAGCTTTATAAATTACAAATAACCTTTTAACAGTATTCATAAAAGAAATTACTACTATAAGCATTGTTTACCATTGTGTTGAACTGGCAAAGAGTAAAATATTGCATACCATAATCCACATCCTTTGGATTTTTTATAATTTTTATATTTTTACATTTTTACATTTATGTTTTACACAAAATATTTACTTTGTTGTTATTTGAACTCAGTGACCCCTGTGACTGTGAACACAGGACTATAGGAATTACTGTGAGTTTTATATACAGGACAGTTGTTACACATCCAGTAATATTGTTTAAATATTTAATATACCTACAATTGCCTTAAGCGCTAACGACGATGTATTAATAAACTCAGTGACTAACTAGGAGACCATAATACAATTGCAATTGCTGCAGTGTCATAGTAACACGAAATACAAACGCTTTTATGTGATTGGTCGATCGCGCTTTAATCATAAGCATCGATTAGCTCTTAAAGGACATTGAACCGGGTGGCTTAGAGCTCATACTTACTGTCCTACTCTTACTGAACATTTAGACTTCTGCCACACAGGCATAGTGTGCTCGGGCTGATTAGTGGTAATTACCGGGCTGATATTTTTATCGAAATATTACAACGATTAAACATACGTGTACGTGACAATGTCGTCAACAACCGGATTAGAGGAGCGCCCAATAGCCTTCAATCTCCTTAAGAAGGATGAGCTCCAGTACGAGGTCAGGGTGCGCCAGGCGGCGCCACTACCTACAGTGATGGAACTTAGGAGCCAGCTGCGGAAGCTGAACCAGGACATACCTACAGATGAGGTCGCGGACTACGAGGGAGATGTCGCCGCCGAGCTGGGCATAATCTCGTCAAAAATGGACGACCTGCGCAAGCTACTGCAAGGGTCAACACAACCTCGCACCTCGTTAAAGGTACTCAATCGTGTTCAAGCTGCTGCACACCACCTGTACCACCGACTGACTCGACTCTCACCTTCAGGGTCGGAGATGAGCAGCCACAGCGAGCTAAGCGACCAGCTAGATGGGATACTGGTGCGGTTAGATACAATATTGCTCACATTTACAAGTTCGTTGACAAAGAAGCAAGACACTACCGTCGCTGCACCTACCTGCGCAGCGCCACATAACAATAATGCAGTGCAAAAATTGAACTTAAAATACTCCGGTAAGACCTGCGTAAAGGCCTACCTACACAAACTAGAGCAGGTGCGTGTCTCCCGGGAGATCCCTGACTCAACACTGTTCCGCTCGGCATGTGAGCTCTTCACTGACGAGGCATCCTCATGGTTCGATGGCGTTTGTGATCAGGTACACTGCTGGACGGACCTCAAGAGTATGATGCTCCGCGATTACTTGCCGGTAGATTACAACGAGCGCCTACTATGCGAAATAAGGGCGAGGACGCAAGGATTTGACGAATCAATAGTAAATTATGTCAGTGTAATGCTTAATTACTACTCACGCTTAGAGTCCCCACTACCCGAAGCGGAAAAGTTGAGTATTTTAATGCAAAACATTAGACCGTTTTTTTCAAAACAATTAGCTTTGTTTACTATCGACTCCATCAATGACCTTAAAGACCGCTGTCGCCAGCTGGAGGCTGCAACTCAACGTGCAAAACGCTTCGCGGAGCCAAATAGAGACTTGTCCAAGTCTCTTGCTCAAGACTTGGTGTATAAACCTATGACTACAAAACCGGTATCGGCGGTACAAACCCCTATTGATTTTTGCGTTCGGTGTCGAGTAGAGGGACATTCGTTGAAGGCATGTAAGGCGGCACCCAAACTGGTCTGTTACCGCTGTGGCGAGAATAACGTAACGGCACGAAATTGTCCCAACTGCACCCCTGTACCAAGTACTTCAAAAAACGAGTGATACCGAATCAGGGTATGGCTGATCCGGTTTCAATCAAAACCAATAAAGTATATAACAGAAGAATATTCATACCAACTCCTAAAAATAAAAAACAAAAACTTACAATATATCAAAACCATACATCCCTGACACACAACAACAACGAAATTAGTAAACCAATTAACATACCTAATACCCTGCATCCTATCCCCGTCCTAACTAACAAAGATAACACCCTCTCTTCCCCGCTTATTAACGCTTTATTCCACACTACTAACAAGTACAACACCCTTCCCCTGCCTGCTTGCTCCCGCCCCACCTCCCTGACCCATACTAACACAATCACTAATGTGTATAATAACCGAACATACCCAAATAACGAATTTTACCCAAATAACCGGTTCACCGAAAATTACCAAAACGTGTATTCTTGTCCGGAACCAACTACAATACCTTCCACTACTATTACTTACCCAATTAACGAATTTTACCCAAATAACCGGTTCACTGAAAATCACCAAAACGTGTATTTTCGTCCGGAATCAACTACAATACCTACCGCGACTACTGCATACCCAATTAACGCAGTTTACTCAAATAACCGGTTTACCAAAAAACACCAAAACGTGTATTCTTGTCCGGAACCAACTACAATACCTTCCACTACTATTGCTTACCCAATTAACGAAGTTTACCCAAATAACCGGTTCACCGAAAATTACCAAAACGTGTATTCTTGTCCGGAACCAACTACAATACCTTCCACTACTATTACTTACCCAATTAACGAATTTTACCCAAATAACCGGTTCACCGAAAATCACCAAAACGTGTATTCTCGTCCGGAATCAACTACAATACCTACCGCGACTACTGCATACCCAATTAACGCAGTTTACTCAAATAACCGGTTTACCAAAAATCACCAAAACGTGTATTCTTGTCCGGAACCAACTACAATACCTTCCACTACTATTGCTTACCCAATTAACGAAGTTTACCCAAATAACCGGTTCACCGAAAATTACCAAAACGTGTATTCTTGTCCGGAACCAACTACAATACCTTCCACTACTATTACTTACCCAATTAACGAATTTTACCCAAATAACCGGTTCACCGAAAATCACCAAAACGTGTATTCTTGTCCGGAACCAACTGCAATACCTTCCACTACTATTACTTACCCAATTAACGAATTTTACCCAAATAACCGGTTCACCGAAAATCACCAAAACGTGTATTCTCGTCCGGAACCAACTACAACACCTACCGAGACTACTGCATACCCAATTAACGCAGTTTACTCAAATAACCGGTTTACCGAAAATCACCAAAACGTGTATTCTTGTCCGGCACCAACTACAATACCTTCCACAACTGTTACTTACCCAATTAACGAATTTTACCCAAATAACCGGTTCACCGAAAATTACCAAAACGTGTATTCTTGTCCGGAACCAACTACAATACCTTCCACTACTATTACTTACCCAATTAACGAATTTTACACAAATAACCGGTTCACCGAAAATCACCAAAACGTGTATTTTCGTCCGGAACCAACTACAATGCCTACCGCGACTACTGTATGCCCAATTAACGCAGTTTACCCAAATAACCGGTTCACCGAAAATTACCAAAACGTGTATTCTCGTCCGGAACCAACTACAATACCTTCCACAACTGTTACTTACCCAATTAACGAATTTTACCCAAATAACCGGTTCACCGAAAATTACCAAAACGTGTATTCTTGTCCGGAACCAACTACAATACCTTCCACTACTATTACTTACCCGATTAACGAAGTTTACCCAAATAACCGGTTCACCGAAAACCACCAAAACGTGTATCCTGGTTCGGACCCAACTACAATACCTTCCCCTACTACTATTTACCCGATTGACGCCGTTTACCCGAACGACCCAGTTAGCCCAACACACGCGATTCCGGTAACCACCAACGATGCTGCTGCCTTACTCGTTATCAACGACCCAGTAACTGAAAACAAAGCACCCATCTCAATTGATTGCCCTAATGAGTTACAAGTCCCAGTTAAATTACATAGTACTGGGAGCAGGCGGAAGACATGCCAACGTGGTGCGGCAGACCAATTACCATCAAATTTTGACGGGGAAGAGTGGCGGTCCTGGCTGGCGACGATTGGCGCGTTTTTCGAATGCGGCCGAACTGCTAAAAAATTAAACAGTTACATAGACGGGTCGGACTTGCGTCCTTACCTTACGATACAAATTTACAGTCTGTCTTATACGGGCCTTTTGGATTCCGGTTCGGAGTTATCTATTATTGGTGGCGATACTTGGAAACATTTTGAAGACCAGGTTACCCTTCATAAATCACACGACTTGAGTCGGATAGTAACGGCAAACGGCTCCTCTTCCCCTATCATGGGCCATATATTCTTGCCAGTCACAGTCGACGGTAAGACTGCGATAATCAAATTCTACGTAATACCAGAGGTACCAACTAAGCTATTATTTGGTATTAATTTTTGGAAGGCATTTAATATTGGCCCGGATGTGCTGTGCTGTCTTTATTACCAAACGACTGTTCCTTGTCGGATGAAGAACATATCAATACCGTTGCGTCGGAAGTTAGGTTTGTACAAGGCTTTGAGTCTCTGTCATCGGAGGAACAGCGCCAAGCGGAGAATATATTAAAGGAATTCGAAACCATATCCTCAGAGCGGAAGGGTTTAGGACGAACTCGTCTACTCACTCACGCTATCGATACTGGTGATGCGAGACCAATTAAGCAACGCCATTATATGTTATCTCCCTCGAAGCTCGCCGAGCTAAACAGGCAGTTAGACGAAATGCTCGAGCTGGATGTGGTGGAACCAAGTAGCAGCCCATGGAACAACCACGTAACCATGGCACCGAAATCAGACGGAACCCTCCGATTCTGCCTGGACAGCAGGAAGCTAAACGAGATTTCAAAACACGATGCTTATCCACTGCCACTAATTAACCAGATTTTAGATCAGCTCGGGAACGCCAAATTCTTGTCGTCTTTAGATTTAAAATCAGCCTTCTGGCAAATTGGACTAGACTCACAGGCGTCTAGGGAGAAGACTGCTTTTACGGTGCCAGGCCGTGGTTTGTTCCATTTTAAGGTAATGTGTTTCGGTCTAACGTCGGCTCCAGCGACGCAACAACGTCTGATGGACGTCCTGTTTGGCCCAGAGCACAACGGACGTATTTTTATCTACCTGGATGATATTATTGTTGTCTCAGAATCGTTTACTGAGCATTTGGCCCTACTACGTACGGTGTTTGAGCGACTACGTCACGCTGACTTGACTATTAACTTATCTAAATGTAAATTCTTCCGCAGACAACTCAAGTACTTGGGTTTTGTTGTGGATGAATACGGTTTACGTACAGACCCAGACAAGGTCAAGGCAATTATTGATTTCCCAACTCCGACGTGTCGGAAGGACGTCAAACGCTTTCTCGGCACGGCGTCATATTACCGCCGATTCATCAAGAATTTTAGCAACATAGCAGGACCTCTTAACCAGTTAACATCTACCCGAAGGGGTGCTCCACCCTTTCGCTGGTCCCCGGAGGTGGATACAGCTTTCGGAGAGCTCAAGGTTGCCCTAACTACGGCACCGGTCCTAGCCTGTCCCGACTTTACCAAACCATTCGCGGTGCATTGCGATGCCTCAGATTTTGGGATTGGTGGAACCCTAACCCAAACGTTCGAGGGGGAAGAACACCCCTTAGCGTACTACAGTCGTTCCCTCACGCCCCAGGAGAGGAACTACTCGGCCACAGAGCGGGAGGCATTAGCTGTGGTAAATGTTGTAGAGCATTTTAGACCGTATTTGGAAGGTGATCGCCAATTTCAAATTATAACAGATCACTCCAGCTTGAAATGGTTCCTCAACCTTAAGAACCCAACAGGCCGCCTCGAGAGATGGGGTTGCCGACTGTCGCCTTACAACTTTGTGGTCGAGCACCGTCGAGGCTCGGAAAATATCGTGCCGGACGCCTTGTCCAGAGCCGTCCCAGTATACTTGATCGATACTAACGCGATTAATGATAATTGGTACTTACAATTATATAAGAGGTGTGAGTCTAGACCAGGCTCCGTTCCCAATTTACAGTTAATGAACGGTCGCTTGTACCGCTACACTAAACCAAAAAACGCGTTGTCGTCGGATTTTGAATGGAAGGAAGTTATACCTCAAGACTTCCGATTAGAGATCATGAAGGATAACCATTCGGTTCCGACCGCTGCGCATTTGGGCACAGCAAAAACGTATAATAGACTAAAATTGCGCTACTTTTGGCCGGGCATGTATCAGGACGTCGTCCGGTACGTTGCACATTGCTCTGCGTGTGCGGCACATAAGCATAGCCAGCTTCCCACCCCGGGCTTCATGGGAAGCGCGAAGGTTTGTTGCCGCCCATTCCAATGTCTGAGCTTGGACCTCGTTGGTCCTTTACCCCCTTCGCGGAAGTTAAACACTTATATATTGGTGGTTGTGTGCTGTTTCACCAAGTATTGTATGCTGTTTCCCATGCGACGCGCCACCGGGGCAGTCATTTCCCAAAGGTTGGAGGACCACGTATTCATGATCCACGGAATACCTCAAACCATTATTGCAGATAACGCTTCCTATTTCACTGGCGGCGACGTTCAAAGGTTGTTCACGAAGTATAACATACCACAGCTGCATTACACGCCTGTGTATTGCCCACAGGTCAACACAGTAGAGCGATACAACAAGACCCTCGTTATAGCCATTTCCACGTTCATCGAATCAGACCACCGCATGTGGGATGTTAACATTTCGCGTATTCAGTTTGCGATGAATACCTCAGTGAACGATTCTACATCATATACCCCGTTCTTACTAGTACATGGACGGGAGGCAGTTCCCGATGGTACAATCTATGGTGAACCAGAGGAGGTTGACGAGATTGTTTTTTCATCTAGACGAAATTACCTGGATAAAATCAATACCTTAAGAGATGTCTATTCCACCGTGAGAGAGCTGTTACAGAAATCTCACGATCGCAACATCAAGTACTACAATGATAAACGCCGCGACATTGAATTCGAGGTTGGAGATGAAATATGGAAACGCACCTTTAAACAAAGTAAGGCCAGCAAGTATTTTGCGGCCAAACTAGCACCCAAGTATGAAAAATGCCGCGTCATACGGAAAGTATCACGTTTAGTTTACGAACTGGAAGACGAAAACGGCAAGCGCTTAGGAAAGTGGCATGTAAAAGACTGCAAGCCAGTGTCCCCAAATGCCATTTGAATGATTACGTTTATTTTCTTAATGTGCCTAATTTGGCACCTTTTGCTATATCTTAGGTAAGATTCCTATTTTCTTTTCTGTAGTACCGCAGGCCATTACGCGATCGTTTCCAGCGCCGGCCACGCGGATTCTATTGATGCCAAGGTGCTGCAGGACTTGTGATTCTGGGCCGAGAATCCCTGTCTTAGTTTAGTTTTCTCTTTCAGGAATGGAGATCATGTCTAATTTAAGTTGCAGCTCGAGGGCGAGCTGGAATTTTACACCCTCAACTCTTTTCCCTCGAAAAATTCTCCTAGGTGAGGGGGTGTAATATATAAACCCGTATGCTGGGTTTATTATCGTTTTAAACCTTCCAAAGTTATTTGTCAAGTTGGCTAACTGTTCTTTTCGTGTAATATTCTGTCAGGAAGGAACCCCTGTTGTATTGGATAGCTTATCTGTGGACTCCAGTGTTGCCAGAGTTCGCGCCCGCTGACCAGCGACAAGGAGAAAAAAGGAATATCGCGTTGAACATTTACGAATCAATGATTAGATGTTTTGTTCGTCACGGGTTTCCATTTCATAATTCATAATCCACATAATTTATTGCATTTCTACTGTAGCGGATGACTAGATGTTTTCTTGTTTACAAATCAACACGACAGATTGTTGCAACAAGTTGGCGCGTCTACTTGAACTTCGGGGACCGGGTTTGAGAGAGCTGGCAATGTCGAAGTGTCAGATAGCGCACTTCCTATTTCATTTTCGTGTGCCAGAACACGTTTTCTGGGCGATTGCAGTATTTTCCTCGTAAGTATTGTTTAGAAGCCGTGTTAACTTCTTGGAAAAGCAGTAATTGCATAGACATGTTGTCAATTTTCAGTTTGCCGGTGTAATCAAGCCTTACAGGCAAGTTGAGGCCGTGGTGCTCTCCCACGCGACTTGACCTGGCTGAATACCACCGTGTTGCGGTTAAATCGGCGAGCCACGGGAAGCAGGGCCAGGGCCATTGGTGGCGGAGTTGACATTTGTCAATACCCATCGACGTGGGACAATTTTCCTCCGACAGGTTAGTTTTGTACTGTACCATGGACCGTTTTATTCCCTTGATTATTGATTGCCGGCCCACAGACTACTCTTGAGCCCCGGCACGCTTAGATAGCGTGCCGGGGCCCCGTGCCCGCCCCGTTTGTACTTGCTATTCTTGGCTAACCGTCTCATCGCTTGATGGAAATTCCAGGAGGTGTTTGGTAGGGGCCTGATCGTGCCCGAAGCCACCCGCGCCAGCCGAGCCAGTACTCCCGTTGTCGGGAACGCTCCGTAGCACCGCCTGCGATGGAGATGCAGCTAAGCTCATAGCCTATTATTTTAACATTACCAAATGGTTCTAGCGCAATCGACCAAAGCGTCATCAAAATCCTACCCTTAACATTTGTTTTTATACCTAGTTAGCTTTTAGTGAGGACCTAGAACGAAATAAAAGCTTTGGGTTACCTTCAGACCTTCTTTCATTTGCCCTAGCACAAAAAAAACTAATTACAAGAGGCGAGACTGGGACGCCGTTGACCGCTAACATGACTAAAAAGCGGCGTAAACGCGGCGCGGTCATAAAAGTAGAAGCTTCCTCCATTGCTCTGCGGTACTCGGACTCATCATCAGCTATCCCAGTTGCTCTCGCTGCATCTTGGAACGTGGTGCAATCGTCACCACCCAGTCTGATGAGATCCTCAAAACTACGACAGGGGAACGCGGACAAGAGCAAACGCAGATAAAATTGTTCACCTCTATTTGGAGCGACCCAAAACAGACGCGTGACCGGTTGACCCCTCAATCTAAGCGTGGCGAATTTACCGTTGGATAATTCTATAATTTCGGTGCCTTTAATATTCGGACGACTATGATGAATGCGATATTTATCGTAAAAGTCCATGTACGTGACATTGTCAAATTCCTGTAGTCTCGCGAAATACGAGATCAACTTGCTACCTGACCCTTGTATAGCTTGCGGTATGTTGCCTGCCTGAAAAGCGACATTCTGTTTATCTGGCAAATGTACCGGAAGCATGATGACAGGTGGTTCATGAGTTGTTAAATTGAAATTCATTATCCTCCACGCCGCGTCGCACGAGCCAATGTACCTTTTGGTTACATAAATTTCAATTTCATTGTTACGGATCTCGTCTGGAATTAACGCTACACGTGCAGCATCCGCGCCTTTTGTGATGTATTTAAATAGATATTTAATAACGGATCGCGACGATGTTACCTCCAAATTCATGTGACAGTCATACTTCAATAGCAAAGCAGCGTTGTAGGGTACAACCCATAAATCGTTGACGGTCACGTCTCTACCGCGATATTTAATCGTTGCTTCGTTACTACCGTCGCGGCGCAAATGGATAAATCCTTTGTCATCACAAAACGTAACGTTAGTTTCCCGTTTGGGAAAATAACGGGTGCATTTCCGGGATTCGGAATCCCAGCACTGCAAATCTGTTCGGTGGTTAATTCCGCAAGGTCCGTGAACCATATGAGTCAGGACCGCCTTTCGGAGCCTACCGTTAGCTTCTGTCGGACTGGGTATGTCGGCTCTCACAAAACTATCAATGTCGACGTTTTGCACGGGACCGTTCTCCACTTTAAAGCATATGTGTGCGTGAGGAAGACCTCTCTTTTGGAACTCTATTACGTGCATGATGTACACGCACTTGCCGAACCAATTTTCAGAGCGGATATCTTGCAAGAGCTCGGCAAGTTTCAAATTAAAAACTCGCGAGCATAAAAGTGGAGAAGGGTTTTGCCCCGCCGGTGTCGACCCCTTTATTTCAGGCCATTTTGGATTACACGTCATTGTGAGGAAAAATGATGGCGGACCCAGTCTGTTCATCAAGGCAATGGCGTCCAGATATTTACATTTCATGTATCGCTCGGAACCCGTAAAACTACTCGGCAGATACACGCGACCGGGAACGACGCCACCTTCGCCCTGTATGGTCTCGTCCTCACGAATTTGGACAGGAACATTGGCGTTACTACTTGCATTGTTATGGGATAGCAGTTCGTCGAGTGGGGCCATTCTAAGTCCACCACCATCTCGGTGTTTACCGGTTTGCAAGTTTTGAATAAAACGTAATCTTTCCTCTAGTATTCTACAATGCATATCCACAATCCATTCCTCGGATAAACGACCAAAATGTGAAAAACGCGACTCGCAAAGTAAAAGGCAACGGATGTACTTGTTAAGCGTTAATTTTGCATTTCTCTCATCTGTCATGCCGGGGTGCCACCCCGGATTACCGTGCGGATACAACAAAGGATATTGCAAACTTTCATACAATGGATTTAGGAGATCGACTAAATGTGGTTTTTTACCGCCGATTTTCCATATACAAATACAAATACAAATACAAATTATTTATTTCGGACTATAAAATCCATAGTGTTAGTGGTTACAAACTTAGAGCTATGGTTAGTGTTTTATAATTATGCTAAACTAAAATTAAAGACGCCTGGGCACCGGTATTACAGGCGCGTGCAGTTGCACATAACGCTGGAGCAGTGGCGAGTCCCAGCGGTGGGCTAGCATGCTCAGGATACTATTTGGGCTGCCACGACTGCGATTGAAGAGAGACGCACATCGTTTCCTCATGGTAGTAAAAAAGCAATCCATGTGCGCCTCCGCGAACATTGTCGACGCACTGCAATACCGTGGCAGCCCGAACATCATCCTGAACGCGTCATTATATTGGACGCGCAACGCGCTGTACGCCCGCTGTGTAAAGTTAGTCCACAGACCGCACGTGTAGAAGGTTTGGCAAAAAGCCTTAAATAAAATTAACTTTACTTCTCCATCACAGCGTGCGAATCTGCGGGCCAACATGTTACAGCGGACGCACAGCGCGCGGCGCTCGCGCTCTATGTCCTCGACGTCCGACATCGTCTCAGTTACCTAGTGGCCCAGGTACTTGAACTTGTCAACTCTCTTTAAAGGGGTACCATAAAGTGAGACTGGTTGCATTCGGTAGGTTTTCTTGCCCGCTTTAAATTGCATCACTTCACTTTTAGTAGCATTGTACAATAGCCCGTGGTCCTCCGCGTATGTTTCACAAATGCGTAACAGTTTTATTAACCCCCCCATCGAGGGGCTCAGCAGCACCATGTCGTCTGCGTAGCTTAAATTGTTTACACACACCCCTTCTATGTGACATCCGACATGAGCACTGCTGAGCTCCTCGATCAGGCCATTCACGTAAACGTTGAACAGTTTAGGTGAGCTCAGACCCCCCTGTCTAACCCCGCATTCCAATACATAAGAATCGTAGAAAGCGCCGGCCCACCTCACACTATTTCTTTGATTATTATACCAGTGCCTGAACAGAGCGGTAATTTCTTGCGGAACAGATGTATCATCACGCAGTTTTTGCCACAATAGGTCATACGCCACCATGTCAAAAGCCCTGGATAAGTCCAGAAAACAGGCAAATATCGGCGTTTCACGAGATGTATAATACGGAACAGTTTGCTTGAGACATAAAATTGCGCTCTCGGTAGATAAACCCGACCTGAAGCCGAATTGGGCGTCGTTAAGCTGAACATTATTCCCTAGAATGTCGTCAAGCAAACCGTCCAGCACCTTTGCCACAACCGTGGCTAACGATATCGGCCTGTAATTGGACACATCAGAGGCATCCCCAGTTTTATTCTTCAAAATAGGCACCACTACAGCAAACATGAGCACATCGGGTAAGTAGCTATGAGTGATACATAGATTAAACAATAAAGCCAGTACCCTCGGGAGATGGACACCCGCATACTTGAGATGCTCAATGCTGAGGCCGTCATGTCCCGGTGACTTCCCTCTCTGCATTCCATTTATTTTACTAGCAATTTGCTTAGCAGTAAATCTAATAGTTGGGGACCCAATCTCAACCTCAGCACCGAGCAACCCATCCGACGGGAGTGGAGATTCCACTTTAAAATGCCGCTGGAAAGCATTCGCGATATCCACTGGCTCAAACCTCTCGCCCACACTCACCGGAAGACTGGCCTTCGGGTTTAACTTCGCGGTACTTTTCCAAAATTTACCGAAGTTTTTTCTAGAATGGTTTTTAGCAATTATATCCATTTTAATTGTCTGTTCGTGATTTTGGCAATATTTTAATTTGGATTTAAAAATCTTTTTGGACTCTAACATATTGTCATAGACATAACCAGCAGTAGGTCTGCCATAGGAAACCCACCATTGGAACCAGAACCGGGACTCCCGGTGTGCGCCGGCTACGTGCATGTTCCAGCCCGGTATGTACTTATGCTTTCCGCGCCTAACTTCCTTATGAGATACCTCGGCAGCCAGATTAAGAACGTTCATTATACTAACATACAAATCCGTAATCATCTGTTTATGCTCAATATTATTACACATTCGATCAGCACACTCCGTAAATTCAGATGGAAAATGAACATCCTTCAACTTGCTGGCACATAATTCAGTATATTTATCTATTTGGCTCGCATCACGCTCACCCCAAATTATTTTATTACAACTAAATTTATTACAAGAAATAAGTTTTGCTTTAACCAAATTAAAGTTACATTCCAACATCAATGGATAGTGGTCGGACCAATAAACATTATATAACACCGACGCGCTAACGACGGTAGACCTCGCCGCGCTCGTTACCACGCAGTGGTCGAGCCAGCGCCTGCAGCCGTGGACGTCACTAACGTACGTGTAAGTATCACTCGGTAATAGGTCTATATCCGCACAAGTTAAAGACTGTTCATTGCAAAAATTCATAAGTTCCAAACAAAACGACTCACCCGGGTGTGCGTTAAAGTCCCCGAGCACGAAAACCGACTCCACATCGTTACTTTCCACAATAGAATATATTTCCCCCAAACACTCAGTGAACTCACTCAGATGGTCCGTCGATTCGGTGGGCATATATACAGACATCACAATCACCGGCCGGTCGTTAAGGACTAGTTTGATAGCCGCTAGCCGCACACTGTTGCACCGTATGACCGAGACACACGGGAACAACGCCTTCTTCCACAATAACGCGACGCCGCCGTGCGGTCTGCCCCGAAGTACCTGCACTGACGAGTCGATTGCTGATTTCCCCGTAAAGGCAAATTCCTCACTTATGGTGCTTAGAAAAGAAATGTCATGCTCCATCAACCAGGTTTCTTGCAGCGCGATAATACCAGCCGTGTGACACAAGCTGCGTACACATTCCACCGATCTCATTATGTTCCTACAGTTAAAACTTATTATATTTGTATTATCAGCCATTATGAGTATGTACTATTGTTTACAATATAAAGCTTCAGCTTTTCTTAAAATTCACGAATCGGCGATATGTAATACCGTCCGGCCAAAAATCATCTCTCAAAAATATACCGATCTTGTGTTTCGGTACGAACACTTTGTAAGCGTCGTAATCTTTTTCCATTTTCATACTCATTTTATCTAGCGTAACTGCAATATTAGTTTGACTTTTTATATAACCAGCTATGTCAGACACTGACACTTCCTTCGACACATTATAGATGTATAGAGGTACTCTAATGTCAGCTGCTCGAAATTTAGTATCTGAAGATACTACCGCTTTTCCTTGGTGGCCTATAAATCTATTCTTGAGTCTTTTCCTCTGAGCCGTGACATAATCACCATTGGGGGCTGGAGATTTAAAAGTACCACCTTGTGCCATATTCGCATATGAAACCTTATGCTGTACTTCAACCGCCGCGGCATATGGCTACACTACGCGGAATAAAACGTTCCTGTTCTGTACTAATTATTGCAGCTATTTCGTTACCAATGGGACGATCCCCAAGAATATTACCGTGACGCGCGCGCGACGTGGATTCAAATATCAAATGGGCGTGATCTGATGTCTCCAGACTTAAACGTTTAAAGCAGGAAATGTAGGGATTGACTTCATGCATGAAGTGTGAAATGGATCGGATCACCTCCATGTCGAGGTTTCTACCTACAGCGAGCCTCTCGCGCTCGTCATCGTCTTGAATGTAAAGACCGATGGGATTGGTTGAGTCAGTGTAACTCAGATCGAAAACTCTATGATAAACGCGGCCCTGTACTTTAACAAAGGAAATGCCCATTTCGGGATGATGGAAACCGTGAGAAGTTCCCAAGGCGCTGAAAGCGAACAAATTATTATATGCTCGTGAACTTCTCTGAAAAGATGGATGCCAGTAAAAGTCCTCGGTAAGAGGAGGGAAATTTTGTACCTTGTAGGCACCGCTACCACAGCACCACATGGTACGCGATTTCTCTTCGTCGAAGAGAGGTGCGAGACAATAACGACATTTGTAAATGTCGGAACTCAACAAAAGATACTTCTTCAAACTATAAGTTTGAACGGGATTCAAGTCATCTGCACTGCGTTGTCCTATGAGGTTAGAGGAATCGCGTAAATTTACATCGATATGCCTACGTTTTTCATAGCGCTGCCGGGCAGCCCTTTGAACATCCGGGTTCGCTTTTGAATAACGGTTTACTGCGGCTAAATTAACATTTGGGTTTTCTTGATTGTAGCGGCTTACTGCGGCGATTTTCGATGTTCGTGTTTGCTGATAACTGGATTTTTTGGTCTCCCTAATCGTATCCGCATTATTTTTATTGTATTTTACAGCTGCATTGAGATGGGCATTCGTGACGCTACCCGTTCTACCCCTTTTCTGTTTCTTGGGTCGCCCCCGCGGTTTTTGCCCATCAATTTTGGTTTCCACCGCTGGAGTTGAAGGCAAACGATCCAAAATCACCGTTGGTTTAAGATATGACAGCTTTAAATCTGGAGCATATTGCGCGATCTGCTTGGCTGACAATTCCGATATAGGCAATTTCTCTAAAGCGACTACTGGTTGGCCAGATGATAATTTCAGATCGTAGTCAATTTTAAATCCACTTTCTCAACTGATGGAGCAGGCTCTGTGATCGGAAGTATGTCTAAGACTGCTACTGCAGTACGAGATGGTAAATGAACGCGAGAAGACACTAAACTTATTCTATTAATCTCGTACTGATTGTTGTTACCATACATTACTATGGTGAACAATAGCTTTGCCAGTGTTTTGATGCTCGGGCATCGAAACAACCTGGCCGCATGCAGTGCACGTATGTCGGGGTGATATTTGTTGAATTTATCGACACCGTGACTGTTGAAATAATAAAATTCATTATCATGCCGCCAAAAAGATACTGTATTGTTAAATCCCGTAAAAATGTAACTATCACGTACATCGGAATGGTCAGCATCGAAAACGATGTTACCTAAAGTTGCCTCTAATTCGTTTAGTTGCGCGCAATGATTTTGCAGTGATGTTGGATACAAGCCGTTGTTTAGCCAGCGAGTGGTGATTGTTGCCAAATGGTTCCCTACTCGTATATCGGAAGGTAATTCGTCGACAGCTAAATATCGTTCAACGTTAGGATCGTACCAAGTTGTCTCGGGACGTTTTTCGAGATAGAGACTATGACCACTATTTAAGATAGAGTCAATTTCGCCGGCAGTGAATTTTTCGCGATTTTTAATACAGGAAAATGTAGTTGCACATGCTGACATCGCAACACATTGTGAATTAATACCTTTAAATAGGTCAACATCGCCTTGATGCGTTGATCCTATTTAGCAGAATAATTAATTAGTATAGAGAAGATTTTCGAAAAAAGTTAATAAAGCCTTTATATTATAGTGATAGTGCACAACAACAACTAACAACTTTTACAATACTCTTCTGTGAATAATAAATAAACAACCTATACGTATACACAATGTTAGGTAAATATAGAAGAAAAAAAAACAAAAAAAAACAATGTTATTACTTGTCACACATTAAAAATAAACACACAAAACTCATGCCGTTATTTATGTTTTAGTTGATAGTAAAAAAGTTTCATTGATAAGTGCATAATAATGTGATTATCTATATACATATACTATATATATGTATGTTAGATCTTGGTGTAGTAGGTTAAAAATGTATTAAATGAATGTTTTAAGACTTGACAACGACAACCCATCCATTAGTTATGACATTGCAACATGCTTAAAAAATATGCTTACTGTAGAGTAAATTAGGGACCCACCTTCGAACAGTTCAGCAGCAGGCTATTAACGTAATAACTACAACTTAGAAAAGTAGAAAAATCCGCAACTTTTTCATATCAAAGTTCAATATATCAAAAATTATCTAACCGATTTTGTTGAAATATAGCTAAAGAACCATAACGATCACGTCGGCTTTCGGATAAAAAAAAATCAAATCTGTCCATTCGTTTAGGAGCTACGATGCCACATACAGACACACAGACACGTCAAACTTATAACACCCCTCTTTTGTATCGGGGGTTAAAAAGGTAAACTAAAATTCGAAACTGAATTTTTGCAGTCAAGGAAGTAGAAATACCCTTGGTGCATCGTAATAGGCGGAGCGGTTTACCTATTGCTAAATCCTCGTAAACATATATACATTATTAAAATTACCTTTTTCAATTTATCACATGAACTGCTCTCCGAGAGCAAATGCGTAGATTATTACAGAATAAACTCAAGTCGCTATGTGGTGTGGGCTGATAATATTTGAGGAGTTCCGTCGATTCCTCAAGGATTTCAGAATTAACACTACATTAGTTGCTACTGCAACGGAATCATGTCTGAATCCTAGACATACTTTACATCTTTGAGGAGTTCAATAAGTCATATGTAGTTTTCGTCATCAGTTCCACTTCACCTAAATTGCTACTTCCGAGGGTAAATACACGAGTTATAATAGAAATTACCGAAATTGCTACACGTGTGTCTATACAATTTGAGGGTTGCCCTCAATTTCCCTGGGATTCAATCATCAGATACTGAATAAGTGACGATGGGATCACCTCGGGAGTATACTCTTTCGAATAAAAAAAGAATTTTGGAAATCGGTCCACAATTGACGGAGAAATCGGCGATCATACATAAAAAATATATATAAGTATACATACAGTGGAACATATATGTCATATGGTATTTTATGGGGAAACTCAACAGATTCGGACGGAGTATTTAAATTACAGAAACGAGAATTGAGTTTACTGGCAGGTGTGACTCCGAGGCACTCATGTAAACAGCTTTTTAAACAATATAATATGTTGACTCATCATTCACTTTATGTATATGAAGTAATAATGTTCACACGTAAAAACATAAAGGTTATTTAAAAAAGTGAATACCCCTGGCTGAATCACCCCTCAGACGGGGCGATTACAAGTCTTGCCGCGGCGCCTCGCGCTCAGTCAGACAAGTCACCGCGCGTACCTAATAGGCCTCGCCCCGCTTTTTATGAAAGACTACCCGCCAGTCTCAATAATTAATCATCGGATGATGGTTTTGGACACCAACTGAAAGACTTTGTATTGTCAAAAGGACGCTGTAAAGGAATT